>JAVKPL010001855.1:10000-17593 GCA_032173675.1 Gastrolobium villosum | reverse complement strand
GTAATCAAACATGGACAGTCAATCCTATCAAACCATAGCATTCCTTTGGATTGACTATTCTTCACATGAAAATTCCTTTATGATTGTCACACATTTATTACCACAAGTGCATCCATTGTTTGGTCAAATAGTACCTTTCCTTTGGGCTGACTATTATTTGCATAAACAATAGATACAGACATGACCACACTGCATTTATTGTTTTGCCAAATAATAACCTTCCTTTGGGCCGATCATTATTTGCATGAACAATAAATATAAATGTGACCAATCATTTGGAATTAAATCAACTTTATAGAATTTGAACATCTTTATGGCTAATAAATTCACCATACTTAATTTCGAAAGCAAACAATAAGAAATAACAAGCCCATTTTAGAGTCATACAATCAATCTTTCCCATCAATGATATAAGACTGATTGTATTGATCCTTTAAAATTTCTTTATCCTGACAGAATGGGTGCCCCAGACATGAGTGCCTAGAGACAAGGTACCTAATAGAAAACTGCATTTTCCCTTGGTTCTAAATATGAAAACATCATCATAATTAATTCCTAAAAATTTCATATTTACCTTTTAACAAAGAATATCAAATCTAAGAAAACCCCAAGAACAAAGACCTAAATTTAATTTCTTTCAGACCACAAGTCCAAATTTTCCTAAACGAATTCATTGATCATTCAAATTTCCAATTCAAACAACAAACCTTCATTAATTATGAAGCCAAATTCTTTCAAAGATTCCACCTTTATACAGATTCAAAATATTAAATAACAAACTCTTATTTAACTGCAAATCCTAGATTTTCCAAAAGATTCTTTCTTTATGTAAATGCCAAAAGTTTAAACAAAAAACCCGAATGATTCAATATGATCGAGCCTCTGATACCAATTGTTGGGATTCTCCCAATATCTTATGGTGAAAACCATCAAACCCCCGGATACATTATATTGGATCATCGACGAATCAAAAAGGAATTAAAGTTTTCCTGATTCCATCACAATGATTGTAGTTTCTTGATGCCTTTGAATTCTGGGATTGATGGTCTTCCTCAGCCAAATCACCAGAGTGTCGAATCCTTATGCGAAAGTTCTCTCTTGATGAGGATGAGAAAACCATCTAATTGATTTGACATATAACGGACTATAACCTTTATCCTGATTCCTTATCATTGGACCCACCAGCTCCCATTATGTAAGAACCCACACTGCTAAATTAAGAATTTAAATGATTTAATTATGAATTTAAGAAATGATTCCATAATTGAATTTGAATAATTATGGGAAGATTCAAATAATTATCACAAGGTTTAATAACGCTGAAAGTCGCTTTTCTGACAAAAAGTGCAGATACCGGTTCTGCTTCGCGGTATAAATGCGTACTAGTGAAGTATCCCGAAAAATTATAATAAGTATATGGATATTCCTAGAAAAATAGCTAGGATCAGAATATCAAGTTTAGAGTAAGAATAATGAGAACTGATGTCAGAATTAATACCGGCTACGTATAAAATGCGTACCAGCAAAGTGCTGCGAAAATTATAATAAAAATATGACAAATCCTAGAAAAATGGCTAGGTTCAGAATATGAGATTTGAGATTAAAAAGATTAGCGGAGCTATTAGAACTAATACTGTGGATTAGTGGACACACAAACCAAAAGCCGCTCTTCCTGTTGCTAGGTAAAATCTTTTCTTTTGGGACTCTAAATACTGACTTACCGGTTCTCTGCCTATCGTTCCCATTGGCATCTAAAGGGATTACTGCCATTTTGAGCATGTTCCTTTCATAGTAAGTGTCACAAAACCCTAGGTCAGTTTCTAATCCCTAGGCTGATCCTCCACGACTGCCACCTTCCCCCCTTTGTGAAAGTTTGAGTCTTGTGCATGGAATTTGGTGAAAAACCCACCTTTCTTAATACTTCTTCACTCTTATGTCATTGAACCATCATTAAACCTTGTAAAACTTGAGTCTTGTGAAGTAAAGGCTTGGTTTTGGGAGTTTTAGTTTCTGCATTAAACCTCCTAACATAACATAGCCAAATGCCCCTGCTCTCAAGGCCCTACTTGCCTGCAGGACTGAAATGAACGGTGAGGAACTGGCTGGGGACACACCCGGAGACATCACCACTCTCTTGGCACATCAATCAATCAATGCGTAGTTTCTGGACAACCAATCCATGCCCAGAATAATCTCCAAGTTGGCCATCGACAATCCTATTAGATCTACCGAGAAATCACAGCCATCCCACTGAAACGCTACATCGCGATGGACAGTGGAGGTCAAACATTTTTCTCCTGTGGCGGTGGTCACCCACATCGGTGGAGAGAGCACATCACTGGGCAACTCAAGCCCCACAGCAATAGGGGTAGCAACAAAAGAGTGCGTTGCCCCAGAATCAAACAATACATCAACAGCTGAACCACCAATGGTAACAGTACCTCTGACCAGGTTCGGAGCTCTGTCCGACTGCTGACGATCAAGTGTGTACACTCGCCCCGTAGTAGGTGGCACTGCTGGTGCCCCAGTAGGAACCATCTGCAATGGCACAGCCTGCACTGCAGCAACTCTCGCCGTCGGGCAATCTCTGGAGTAGTGGCCCTCCTTGCCACACTGGAAGCATATCAAATGTCCGGTAGAACACGGCCCAAAGTGTGACTTCCCGCATCCCGAGCATCTGGGAGCAAGAGGTTTTGCTGTGTTTCCCTGAGTAGAAGTCTTTTTAAACTGATTTGGCGCTTGCTTAGCCGCCAACTGTTTGCCCTTGCCCTTGTTTCCAAACTTTCTGTCTCTCCAGGAAGCGGAACCACCTGTACCCTGTGGCACCTCTATCTTGGCCTTCTTGGCCTGACTCGCACGGCAGTAGTCCTCAATGTCGCGGCACTGCTATACTAAAGCTCCGAAGTCTCTCGAAGCAGAACCAGCAATATGTCCAACAATGTCCTCATTAAGTCCCCTCTGGAACTTAGTAGCAAGAAAAACAGGAGTTGGTCTCGCCATACGGAAATGAGCAAACTTGACCAGCTCATTAAACTTGGCCAGGTACTCGTCCACAGACAACGAGCCCTGCACCAATCGGTTAAACTCTCCCTGCTTCCTTTCCTGAGAGTCATATGGAAAGTACTGACCCAGAAAACACTCCTCAAAGAACGGCCACGTCATCACACGGCTCTGCATCTCGTAGATGAGAGAAATGTTGGTCCACCACTCATGGGCCTCGCCCTCCAGCATGTAAGTGGCGAACATCAGCTTCTGCGGATCGGTACACTGCATGATCCGGAAGATCTTGTCCAACTCCTGTAACCATCTGGCAGCAGCAATGGGATCATAAGATCCGTCGAAAGAAGGTGGCTTATGCTTGCGGAAAGCATTCAGCCTGCGGTCGATCTCGTCACGATCCTCAGCAAATACGGGGATGGTTTGCAAAGCCCCCGTCAAATGACTGCCCTCACCCATCTGAATCTGGGTGTCCTCCTGTTGACTAGGCGGAGGTGGAGGCGGTGGCGGCGGTGGAGGTGGTGGAGGACACTGGCCAGCAGCAGGACCAGCCCTCAACTCCTCCAACATGACCCTCATCATAGTCATGTTGGCCATCCGATTCTCCTCCAGAACCTCAGCAGCGGCTCGCTGGTTCGCCTCTCTGATAGCGTCCAGCATCGCCTGGTTTGCCAATCTCGTGGCCTCCTGGTCGGCTAGTCGGGCCGCCTGCATCTCAGCTAATGCAGCCATGATAGGATCCGATTGATCCTCGCTCGTACTAGGGTTCCTCCTTGGTGGCACTATGACTCTGCACAAGTTACACAAAGAATGAGTTGATCAGGCCCACTCCATGTGGTCACATATGCATCATCATAACACACACCAATCAGAGAGAACGCAAAGTAGACACGCAACGAAACATCCTAATTTATTGCAATACATACAGGCTTTTCCCTAGAAAGTGCTCTGATACCATAAAATGTAACAGCCCGTGTTAACCCGGATTGTTAAGATACTATCGTATTAAGCCATGCTTAATTAAAATGCGGAATAATTTTTTCTTTAATTCAATTATGACGTCATTAACCTTAGCCAACTTGATTACTTAATCAATTTCATAAAATACTGCCTGTATGTAAATTGCAAGACAACTAACTGAAATACCTCATATATAAATATAATGTGAGTATCTAAAGCCACAGGACTACAACACATAGCCTGGGTCAAAATCCTGATACATTAATACAACTTTAACTCATAAGACAATAACAAATCCATGTGGCATGGACAAACCCCATGCTCACCAAATAAGGCAAAAATACCCAACAACAGTCTCAACATAAACTTAACAGAAAACATAAATAGCAGTCAAATAATCAGCATCCATCATATCAGCGTAATACAGATAAGTCTAACTCAGCTCTGGCCTCCTGCCACCTGAGCCCTCAACATTACCTGAACCTGAAATAAGCGTTCCCAAACGTGGGGTGAGATCTCTAAACAAGAAATCTCAGTAAGACAAGGGGTCCTCAAGGATCTTCCACCCCAAGCTCACTTATATGTGTAATATAAGTTCAAAAATAGTATTTACAATATTAGTTCCAAAACTATGCAGTGCAGCAGATATTCATGCCATGTGTGTTTATAAAATCTACTGGCCAGAGAAATGCAGGAATACGTCTATACCTACATAAGTACAAGGAACACCGCTTGCACCTCACCCACAGCCTCACCATCTTGTATGTACCACATACTCAGGCTTACCGTATAGGTGGACATCACATGCATATCATAAAAGCACATTGCATATAATAGCTCAACAACATTTCTAAAACATCAAAACATGTAACACAGCATGCATAAACCACATCCCCATGGGACATGGTGGAACCACAACATGGCTAAACCGAGGACACAAAAGCTTACCTTGCAAGCTAGCTATCCAAGCCAAGAGTCCAACCACTCTCAAGTCCAAACATAGCAGTATCACAATCTGTTATGGACCAATAATATATCATTAATTATGCATTATAAGCATACAAGTTAAAGACCACGCCTTTCCTTTACGTTTTACGTCTTAAGGCTTCCAACAAAACCGTAAGCCCTTAATCATGTGATTCTGACTTAGTTCATTAATTACAGAAGTTCAACTTCATTAATCTAGGGTCCACAAACCCCCAATAGCCTACTGTCCACACAACACAGCTACTGTTCTGCGAAATCCCAGATATCCGGATATCACAAGGGACATATCCAGATATGCCATATACGGATATCACACTGACCATATCCGGATATACCATATCCGGATACCCAGGTCCCACATCCGGATATCAATATCCGGATACCATATCCGGACATGGATATCCGGATATCTGTTCGACAAATATCCGGATATCTCACGACAGAATGCAGTTTCTGCATTTCGTGAATATCCAGTCCAAAGATCCCACTTTTAACCGATTATAGTCACTTAAACATGCATTTCTAGGTGTGTTTAACCTACCCCACCCTTAAGTTATCAACTTAGTTAAATACATGCATCAAGGTTCCATTTTTAAGCATTTAAACTTAGGATCATGGTTGGTATAACTTACCAAAGCTCAAAAATAGAATGGACAGTGCTCTTGGAGCTCTCCAACAGCTCCACTACTCAGACCACACAAAGGTGTGCGAAAATGGTGCTCAAGACTTGATCTTTCCACTCAAAGGTTGCTTCTTTAAGCAACAAAACACTCACACCAAGCTCATACCACTCACACAACCCAAGACAGCCCTTCACCCTCTCAAAACAGAAGCTGGACAACCACACTCAGCTCCCTAACACCCTCACAAAGGGTCCTCCTCACACACACAAAGTCTTTAGTGAAGAACAATGGAGGAAGGTGGTCAAAATGGTGATTTTCTCAAGCAAGGGAGAGGGTGGCAGCATGGAGACACAAGCTGCAACCACACTTCACGTAGGAAATAAAAGACCTAGGGTTTTGTGCCCATACTAATGGTTAAATAGGCCATTGGTCACTTAAGCGCAGTATTAGCCTTAATACCAACGCAAAAGATCTTGATCCAAAACTTTGGAATCTATACCTACACATTTTTCTAAGATTTTTCATATTTTTATTTTAGTTTTCGGAGCACCTTTCCGGTACGCGCTTTTCCATAGCCAGTATCAGTTCTGGCATCAGATTACATTATTTTGACTTGAAACTTGTTTTAAAAGTCCTACATAATATTCTAGTAATTATCATGCATTCGTTATAATTTTACGGGATACTTTTCCGGTACGCATTTATACCGGGTAGCAGAACCGATATCTGCGCTTTTCTTCCGAAAAGCGACTTTCAGCATTCTTACCCACTAATTATAATTATTAAGCCTCATAATAATCATTAGGGTCAATTATGTAATCATTTCCTAATTATCATAATTAATTCACTAATTACCTTAATTAGCGGTGAGGGTTATTACATTTAACACAGTAAAATATTAGAATATTTAGTAAAGAGATGAAATTGAAGTCTTGAAAATGGTAAAGATAGTTTAGTGCTTATGGCTTCGGAAAGATCCCAGATTAAGCGAAACGAAAAAGAAATAATGTTCGTTTTAAGTCTGAAAAGCTATGATATGTTTATTGATAATATGAAAGTTATGAAAACAGATATGTGACCTTGCTGGACACTGTTATTACTTGTGACCCTTTGCACACCGAGTTGTGAGGGAGGGTTTAGCTTGCGAGTTAAGCTTTCGTCCTCGGTTTTTCCCATTGTTAGTTCCACCATATCTCATGGAGGGATGATTTATATGCATGATGTATTTTTATGAAATAATATGATGATATTTGAAATGCTATTGAGCTGTATATTGAGTGCAAGTGCCATATGAAATGTATGTGTTGTTCCACCTAGACGGTAAGCCTGAGTATGTGGAGACATACAAGACAGTGACTCTGTGGGTGAGGTACAAGCGGTGTTCCTTGTATCGTAGGTTGTAGATGTATGTAATCCTTATATTTTTATTCTTTGGCCAGTAGGATGCATACACACATGATAGGATATATGTTGCATTGCACAGATTTTGGAAATTTTATTGTTATAATGTTTTGGAACTTATATTGCACCTGTAAGTCAGCTTGGGGTGGAGAGATCCTTGAGGACCCCTTATCTTACTGAGATTTCTTTTTAGAAATCTCATCCCGTGTTGGGGCACATTTTCAGGTACATGTACCTCGGGGGTTGATACCTCTAGCGGCAGGAGGCCGGAGTTGAGTTGATATGCATGTTGTTTTACTGATATGCCTAGATTTTGACCATGCTTTATTTTAAGTATATGATTAGTTAGATTCGAGACTTTGTTTGACTTGTTGCCTTATTTGGTGAGCATGAGGATTGCTCATGCCACATTGACTCTGTTACATTTATTTAGTCTTGGGATGATGTATCAGGATATGATCCGGTCTACGTGTTGTAGTTCCGTGACTCGATACTATTTATGATATGAGGATATTCAATATAATTATCATTGCAATTTACATACAGGCAGTATTTCGAAAATGAATAAGTAATCCACTTGGTTAATTAATGATCATATCATAATTGGAAAGAAAAAGTTAGCTTC
>JAVKPL010001855.1:0-5000 GCA_032173675.1 Gastrolobium villosum | reverse complement strand
CGGGAGCGCAGCAGAAAATAAAAAACAAACACAGGAGAGAGAAGAAGAACATAACCAGATTTTAACGTGGAAAACTTTCTCCAATGAAGAAGTAAAAACCACGGGACCTAGTCCAGATCAAAAATCCACTATGAGAATAATGGTTACAATAATCAAATACACCAATGTGGTGGTTAACACAACCTCTCCAATAATGGTGATAATCAAACTACCCTAGAGATGTTTCTCTCAAACTCTCCCTAGAGATCTCTCAAATGCAAAGCATAAAACTTTTGCTCAAACAATCAAATATTTTCTCTCAAATTTTTCTCAACTCAATCTTCTCATATTTTAGCCTCCACCCTAACAATGGGTATTTATAAGAGGTGGAATTAGGGTTAGGGATATTTTAAGAAAACCCCTCAAATGGGCTTGGGCTTAGCATTGAAGGAGGAAGCCCAACAAATCTCCCCCTCCGACTTCAATGCGTTAGCTTCAGCATCAACCCGGCTCCTTCACAGCAGTCTTCAAATTTCTTTATTGGAATTGGCTTCGTCATCATATCGGACCAATTTTGGTCAGTGTGTACCTTGACAAGTTCGAGCTCTCCACCTTCCACCACATCCCGGATCCAGTGATACCTCACATCAATGTGCTTAGTGTAACAGCCCGTGTTAACCCGGATTGTTAACACACTATCGTATTAAGCCACGCTTAATTAAAATGCGGAATAACTTTTTTCTTTAATTCAATTATGACGTCATTAACTTAACCAACTTGATTACTTAATCATTTTCATAAAAATACTGCCTGTATGTAAATTGCAAGACAACTAACTGAATACCTCGTACATAAATATAATGTGAGTATCTAAAGCCACAGGTCTACACAAGTAGCCTGGGTCAAAATCCTGATACTTTAATTACAACATTAACATAAAAAAGACGATAACAATCATGTGGCATGTTGCGAACTCGGCAAGTATACCGATCGTTCCAAGTAATAAAAGTGATGAAGTAGAGTATCGTCTCCACAGGGATTGTAGACCAAGTACTACAATAACCAGTCCCCTTAAGTTGAATGGATCAAAAGAGGGTAGCAATAATTGTTGGTTCAAAAACAAACAAAATAAATTAAAAGTAAATTGCGTATTTTTAGGGTTTTCTTAAGAAAGAGATGAAGAGAGAGATTGAATTATAAGAGATGTAAAAAATAATTGAGAAAATATTGCAGTAAGAGGACAAACACCTGCCTGATCCCCTCCTTTGTAATCTGAATATAAATTTACAATTGAATTACTCTTTTGATCAAACGATTCACCATCTTTTATTTAATTGGTTAAGCCCTAATCCCTTAGTGATCTTAACCTTATTAACCCTATTAGAACCCTAATCCCTTAGTGATTCCTTTTCAGGTTAATCATGCAATTCGGTGAATCTTTCGCGTTTGCAGTTCATGTAGCCTATCCCTAGTGCGTACATGAACAGCTATTTTCCTCCTGTTCGGGTATTAGGATCCCAATATTCCTATTGTGAATCCTAACCCTGGTGATCTTGTTAGAATGATCAGATCTAGAAGATCAATGAGATGAAGAGCGAAGGGAAATAGATGCAAAAGGATAAACATATATAAATCAGATCCAAACTACAAGGGGTTCACATTCAGGGTTGTGACCCTTACCACAATACTAAGATCTAGCCAACCATATTCATGGCTGATCTCAAATAAAATTCAACAAGAAAGTAAATTACAAGAATCAATGAAGAATGAAAGACGAACAGCCTCCTCTCTCTCCAATGACGGTCTCTTCTAGGTTTTGAATTCAGTGTCTCTTTTCAGATTCTGCAACTCCTTATTTATAAGACCCACATCTCATCTTTTATTCCACTTTTGCCCTTTGATAGTTCAGCTGTAGCTTTTAAACCCACGCTTACAGCGTCAATCTCACGCTGTGAGCGTGGACGCCTCTGTAATCCCACGCTTGCAGCGTCAATCTCATGCTGTGAGCGTGGATGCCTCTGTAATCCCACGCTTGCAGCGTCAATCTCACGCTGTGAGCGTGGATGCCTCTGTAATCCCACGCTTGCAGCGTCAATCTCACGCTGTGAGCGTGGATCTTACTCTTTGCCAATCATCATTTTCCTTCAGATTTGTTTGTTTTACCTGAAATTTGAGCATAAAATCAGTTAAACACTTTTGAAAGTAGAATTTAAGGATTATAACAAGATCCATTGCATTTTAGCTGAGGAATAGTTCATTATTCTTCTCTTTTTGGCTTGAATTTACTTATGTGCTGACGGCACATCAAACAATTCCCAGATTTGAACGTTGCTGTCCCTAGCAATGTAATGAATCAGAAGAGAAACAAGATTAACTTCTGCAAAGAGACATCTGAGCATTTATATTTTAAGAATTTTAACTGCTATGCACTTATAACTTCATGGCAAAGAAAATCTGTGATAATACTCTTCAGTTTCATCAAGAATTTGGATCCCAGCTTGGATGTTTCTCACTAACATGCATATTTTTGTCACTCAGTGTTTGAGGGTTCTGCACTCAATCCCTCAATGTAGCAGTTAATCTCTGAGGTTTGAACATATTCTCAAATCCCTAAAAATAAGGAATCCATTTGCCATGCATCTACTGATCAAAAGGTCTTTGCAAGGTTGTAACTTGGCTTAGGCTAAGGTATGAATATTTGGGAAAGTAGCTAATTGTTACTGTATATGAGATTGAAGAACTATTAGTTGTTCATGCTCAGAAACAATTTTGCTTAGTTCTTCCTTTCCTATTCATATTTTTCTTTTTCTTCTTCCTTCCTGACCTTTTTCTGCTTTTTCTGTTGCTATGCAACTTTTCATTTGTTCTCTTTTATCTCAGCTTTTGTTTTTGTCAGCACTTCAACTTCCATGAACCTCTTTTTTGAATTTTCTGTAATAAGTACTTCAATCTCATTCAAGGTGTGTCAATAGGAAAAGAAGCCATGTGTCTTATGGTTGAATCCAATAAGAAATAACAGGCTAAGGCTCAAATGGGCTAGCAATGACAATTTCTTTGGACAGTTATTTGGCCAAGTAACTACAAGAAGGAACTGCCTTTATCATCTCAGCCATGCATGCAAGCTAGAGAAACAATTCAAATTCAAGAAACCACTACACTGAGAAGTTTTCCTAATTTCTATTTTCAGCTCAATCTCTATGCTGTTTTCCAAACCAGGATCTAACTTCCAGAATTCACATCAGGCATTATCTTAGAAAGATTTACCATGAAGTAACTATACAGATAGGCAGACATCATTCTCAAATCAAATGCACAAATGAATATTCACAGATATCATTGATTCATTCCAATTTAAGACTTGAAGCAACATGTCAAACCTGAGATTGCTTGCTTTGGAATTCAAGTTTTTTTTTTTTAGATGCAAAACTGAAATGAAATGAGAAGGAAAACTAAAACTAATTAAAACAGTAAATGTGTTAAGAATCTCCCTTTTGTGTTCCACATCTAGCAATGTTTCGCATGTGCGGCATGCGACCCAATTCCCAGATTTAGAACATTGCTGTCCTCAGCAACAACTATTTTCAGCACAAAGTACACATTCTGTCAACTGGAACATGCACATCTTTGTTAATCAACAAAACAACAATTTTTTTTCTCAAAGATATTGCATCAAAAGGGAAAATCTTTCATCATATTGTCTTCCAACAAAATCAAATAAGGAAATTGACTTAAAAACATTAAAACTGAAATGAAAAATTGTTTTTGAAAAGATAGAGGATCATCAGTAATCCTCCATGGTGTCATCATCAGCTGGGGGTGAGGAATGTGGATGCTGTGATCTGAAATCAGTGGTGTCAATCCCACGATCACTGCACAGTCTCTCAAGCATACCCCGCATGAACCTCTGCTCAATCGTCATGTCTTGCATCTGACGATCCAATCTCTGAAGAAGTACCATTTCTTCAGAAGGTGCTGATGCCGATACAGATGCAGATGCTGGAGCTGGTGGCGGTATTGGTTGCTGTCCACCCAAAGCACACGACGTCTTCCAGATGGAATGACGGTTGGACTCTGCCCTCATTGTATGAAAATTGGCTTGTGTAAGCTCCTTTTTTACTTTTACATCATCAGCCTCATCATTATCAATTTCCACTCCAGCTTCCAAGCAAAGTTGCTCTATCAAGGAGCTGTGGGCTAGATGGATCTCAGCTTTTTTCTGGGTGATGATGTAAACAATCCTTTCAGATAGTAGAGCGGCAATATCCAAATTCTCCTCACTCATGAGGGTATAAAGCAGTGCCGCTCTTTCAACATTCACATCACTCATATTGGTAGAAGCTATGATTGTTGAGTTGATAAATGTATGCCAGAACATCGCTTCAGGATTCAGATCCAACCTTTCCAATTTCTCAGGTACCCCTGAATTTCCACTTTTTGTTTTCCAGGTGGCATAAGGATGGGTGATCGCACTTTTGATTCTTTCAGCAATCTCTGGCATATCCTCCCAGTACAGTCCGGTTTCTTCAGAAGGTTGCATTTTGTTATAGGTTTGAGCAAAATAGCATGCCTTGCTCCTGTCAAAGCTGGTGCCCAGAAATGCCTCTATTACTGCGGGAGAGAAAGAAATCTCATGTCCCCGAACCCAACTTTTCCTTGTTGAGTCCACCATTTCCAAGTCAGCATTTGCACAAAACTCTTTGAGAATTGTACTTGAACTTGGACCAGCAAATCGCACCAGTTTGTTCCACCTTCTTCTTTCGGCTGTTATCCTGACCGGACAGTCAGGATCCATAAAGGCACTAACTTGTCTTTCCAAAATGATCTTCTTAGGTGCAAACCATTGATAGTACCGTTCTTGAGCCTCAGGGGACAAGAACCTAGTACTATCAAAAATGGAGGAAGAAGACGTTCGCGGCCTCTTTGTGCCAGCAGCACTACTGTCGCCTGTTTTCTTCCCTGATCCAGCTCCTTTTGTGGTCCTTTTAACTTGCTTGTCCTACACTCAGAACAGTTCCAACACA
>JAVKPL010001854.1:0-17470 GCA_032173675.1 Gastrolobium villosum | reverse complement strand
GCTAACAAAGCAGTATACAATTCCGTATAAAAATTTTCAGCACTTAAATTCTTTTCACAAAGGTTTTCCAAAATAGCCATTGTTCATAAAAGTTCAAGCTAACATGATTATGATAAAGACTACAATCATCCAAAAGTACCAAAACATTAATCATTACAGTTATCCATTTAAACAAACAGCAACACTGGTAATCCACGCATCAGCAATCAACAGCAAAATATTACTCCTTCAAATGCTCTTGCGTCCTCCTGCCATTTTGGAAAAATAGCAGCCCCGAAGGGGTGAGAATAATCCCAGTAGTGTGGCAATAAAACCAGTAATATAACAGTATTAACTAGGCACAAAATCATAAACAGTCACTTCAACATATACTTGTTCCTTTTCATTTTATCATATTCATATATTGCGTATATAACGCCTTTCCTTTGCGCTTTTAGCACCGTCGTGCGCGCACTTCACAGTGGAATCATATATACCCTTGGCACCTGAGCTCCATGTGGATTCCATCTGTGGGCCTATGCGGACTGATGCCAAGTGTCCCATACCCCGGTACCTTGGGGATGCCTATATGATGCTTGCTCAAACACATGGTCCTGTACATAACTATTCTAAAACAAGGCCTATATGATCTTGATACATGCATGTCATGCTATGCTTTCACACACAAAGCGTAAAAATGCGGTATAATGTAAGATGCATGCTTATATACCTTTCATATGCGTTATGCTGCCACATAACGTCTTTACCTCATAGTCGTATAGCCATCACGGCACATATTTGGCAGTTTCCTTTCATTATAATGGAACATAATATTTTTACGGCATATGGAGCATCATGTCATAATTCTATACCAGTAGTCAATAGTCACATTAGGCATCATCGCCTGACACTTACCTTTGCTTGCCTACCAAACAGCAACGAAGTATCTTACTTCTCAAGCGCACCTAAATCAATTACAACTAATCATTTACAGAGGCTATTTACAGCAAAACAGTGAGCATACAGCAGTGTCTACAGCAGCAAAACAGTGGACATACAGCAGTATTTACAGCAGCAAAACAGTGGACATACAGCAGTGTTTACAGCAGCAAAACAGTGGACATACAGCAGTGTTTACAGCAGCAAAACAGTGGACATACAGCAGTATTTACAGCAGCAAAACAGTGGACATACAGCAGTGTTTACAGCAGCAAAACAGTGGACATACAGCAGTGTTTACAGCAGCAAAACAGTGGACATACAGCAGTGTTTACAGCAGCAAAACAGTGGACATACAGCATACAGCAGCAAAACAGTGGACATACAGCAGTGTTTACAGCAGCAAAACAGTGGACATACAGCAGTGTTTACAGCAGCAAAACAGTGAGCATACAGCAGCAAAACAGTGAGCATACAGCAGCAAAACAGTGAGCATTTACAGCCGCAAAACAGTGAGCATACAGCAGCAAAACAGTGAGCATTTACAGCAGCAAAACAGTGACGTTTTAAAACAGAAACAGTGGCGTTTTTAAAACAGAAACAGTGGCACTTTGAACTTCCAAAACAGTGGCATAAATCTTGGTTTTTGGACAGTGAAACAGTGGCATATTATAGATTAAAACAGTGGCATTTTATGCATACAAACAGTGGCATAGAAGGACTAAAACAGTGGCATTTTATGCATAAAAACAGTGGCATATGATGACTAAAACAGTGGCATTTTATGCATATGAACAGTGGCATATGATGACTAAAACAGTGGCACATTATGCATAAAAACAGTGGCATATGATGACTTAAAACAGTGGCCTTTTATGCATAAAAACAGTGGCATATGATGACTTAAAACAGTGGCCTTTTATGCATAAAAACAGTGGCACTTTAAGCAGGGAAACAGTGACATTTCATGGCTAAAACAGTGGCATTTTATGCATAGAAACAGTGGCATTTGATGAGTAAAACAGTGGTATTTCATGCATAAAAACAGTGGCTTAAGGAGCACTAAAACAGTGACATATATGTGCAGAAACAGTGGCATATAAGGTGCAGAAACAGTGGCATATATGTGCAGAAACAGTGGCATCTAGTGTGCAGAAACAGTGGCATATATGTGCAGAAACAGTGGCATCTAATGTGCAGAAACAGTGGCTTTTAGGTGATTTTGAGGGACCGAAACAGTGGCACATTTCTTTTTTTAAAACAGTGGCATATCCATACAAGAAATAGTGGCATAAGCTTAAACATAACCATAAGATTTTTATGCATACAATTCATCATGAATGACTCCATACTTATACTTTAATCATGCTCAACCAAGGATCCAAAGCAACACATATACAAGGAGACCTTCAAGCATACATACATGGCTACACAAAGAAAGAGTTCTAAGTTCAAGGCCTACCTCTTGTAGCACACCCTTCAAAGTCAAGAGTCACACCACCTTCTAGCTTCACTACACACAAGTCCACACTTCCTAAGAGGTTCTATGCGCAACAAGGTGAGGAACAAGGCTAGCACTAGCTTGGTGTATGGTTGAGGTGAAGGAAGGAGGGAGTTGGCTTGGCAAAGTCTTCTTGCTCCAAGGTGGCTTGTTGGTGCGGCTAGAGGGAGTGAGGAGGAGGAGGAGAGTTGGCTGCACAAGTGAATGGGGCAGCCCCCTCTTGTGCGCAAATTTAAAGGGAGAGAGGAGAGGAGTTGCTATGATTAACCATCATGGAAAATTCTGATTTCTTGAGAGGATGGGGCTGCATACAAGGCTGAATCAAGCAAGGGTTTGCTTCTAATTTACTCTATTTACATGCAAAGAGTGAGGGGTGATATGATCAGATTTGGGGCTGTCCAAAGTCAGAGAAATTTTCTGCACAATTGACCAAGTTATGCGCATGAAGTGGGGTGGAAGAGGTGCATCATGAGCACATGCAAAAGGTTCACTAAGTCAACAAGCAATTCAACTTGGTGGCAGCCAAAAATCTGCCTTGATGCAGTCCTTGGTGCGCAAATTATGAGAGGAAAAGAGGTGCATATGAGTACATGTAAGAGCTTTGCTAAGTCAACAAGGAAAACAACTATGTGGCAGCCCAAAAATCTGCACTTAGGCAGCCTTGGTGCGCAATGATGAGAGGGAAAGAGGTGCATCATGGGTGCAGATTTGTGACAGCCCAAATTCAGATTTTGGAGCTGCACAAAATGATGAAAATGCAGCCAAAAATCCTCTTATGATGCATGTGAAAACAAGGCAGGTTTGACTCATGATGGGCTGCAAAAGCTTGCCAAAAAAAATCTGCACAATGCAGTCTAATGATGGAAGTGTAAGAGGGTTCTCCAAGTCAACAAGTTAGGCAGTTTGTGTCATAATAAAAATCTGCACCAAGGTTCCTCCCATGTGCGCCTAAATGGGGAAATATGCAGCCTAAAATCATGCTCAAAGGTCCATGTGTCTTCCATGCAATGAGGTTTAAATCAAGTGTGCATAAGCCAAGTGAGGTGGCGGTCAAACATGAAGGAATTTGGCAGATTTTTCTAAGTGTAATCCACCTACTTGTGCGCATAAATGAGAAGGAAAAACATTAAGCCAAGTGGTTGTTCCTTGATGCACAAGACACCCTAATTGGGCAAGGCTTAGGGGAAATAAGAATGGTTACAACTTTGGGCTGAATTAGCTTGATCCAAGAGCCATCCTTGGGCCATTGGCCACACACACAAAAGGATCCAATCACAAATCCAATAGCAACAAGTCCACACACACACTAGCCCACATCCAAACACTAATGCCTTCTAACACACACTCACATTACTCATAAGATTAAATTCACATGTCTACATATGTATCTTCCTATGATTTAATTTAATTAATTACCTTAGTCTTATCCAAGGGGTAAAGGTCATACAATTCACAAGCCATTACACATAAACCATACCTCCGAATTCTACACATGTACCTATAGCATGTAGTACTTATGTATTTTACTAATTATGCGGGATGTTACAGAGATGCAGGAGGCCCGACTAGCCGACCAGGAAGCCACGAGGCTGGCGAACCGGGCGATGCTGGACGCTATTCGAGATGCGAACCGGCAAACCACGGCAGAGGTTCTGGAGGAGAACCGGATGGCCAACATGACTATGATGAGGGTCATGTTGGAGGAGTTGAGGGCTGGTCCTGCTGCTGGCCAGGGTCCTCCACCACCTCCACCGCCGCCACCGCCTCCACCTCCGCCTAGTCAACAGGAGGACACCCAGAGCCAGATGGGTGAGGGTAGTCACTTGACGGGGGCTATGCAGACTATCCCCGTACTTGCTGAGGATCGTGACGACATCGATCGCCGGCTGAATGCTTTCCGCAAGCATAAGCCACCTTCATTCGACGGATCGTATGATCCCATTGCTGCTGCTAGATGGCTTCAGGCGCTAGACAAGATTTTCCGGATCATGCAGTGCACCGACCCGCAGAAGCTGTTGTTCGCCACTTATATGCTGGAGGGCGAGGCCCATGAGTGGTGGACCAATCTTTCTCAGGTCTACGAGATGCAGGGCCATGTGATGACGTGGCCATTCTTCGAGGAGAGCTTTCTGGGTCAGTACTTCCCTTATGACTCACAGGAGAGGAAGTAGGGGGAGTTTGACCGGTTGGTTCAGGGCTCGTTGTCTGTCGACGAGAACCTGGCCAAGTTTAATGAGCTGGTGAAGTTTTCACACTTCAGGATGGCGAGGCCTACTCCTACATTCTTGGCTGCTAAGTTCCGCAGGGGACTTAGTGAGGATATTGCTGGTTACTTAGCTGGGTCTGCTTCCAGAGATTTTGGGACACTGGTCCAGCAGTGTCGTGATATTGAGGACTTCTACAGCACGAGTAAGGCCAAGAAGGCCAAGATGGAGGTGCCACAGGGTACCGGCGGTTCCACTCCCTGGAAGAACAAAAATTTTACAAACAAGGGCAGGGGCAAGCAGATGGCGGCTAAGCAAGCGCCAAATCAGTTTAGAAAGACTGCTACTCAGGGGAACGCCGCTAGACCTCCTGCTCCCAGATGCTCTGGATGCGGGAAGTCACATTTTGGGCCGTGTTCTACCGGGCAACTGATTTGCTTCCAGTGTGGCAAGGAGGGCCACTACTCCAGAGATTGCCCGACGGCGAGAGTTGCTGCAGTGCAGGCTGTGCCATTGCAGATGGTTCCTACTGGGGCACCAGCCGTGCCACCTACTACAGGACGAGTCTACACACTTGATCGTCAGCAGTCGGACAGAGCTCCGAACCTGGTCAGAGGTACTGTTACCATTGGTGGTTCAGCTGTTGATGTGTTATTTGATTCCGGGGCAACGCACTCTTTTGTTGCTACCCCTATTGCTGTGGGGCTTGAGTTTCCCAATGATGTGCTTTCTCCACCGTTACGGGTGACCACCGCCACCGGAGAAAAATGTTTGACCTCCATTGTTCATCGCGATGTAGCATTTCAGTGGAATGGCCGTGACTTCTCGGTAGATCTGATAGGATTGCCGATGGCCAACCTTGAGATTATTCTGGGCATGGATTGGTTGTCCAGAAACTGTGCAATGATTGATTGCTGTGCCAAGAAAGTGGTGATGTCTCCGGGTGGGTCCACAGCCAGTTCCTCACCGTTCATTTCAGTCCTGCAGGCGAGGAGGGCCTTGAGAGCAGGGGCATTTGGCTATGTCATGTTGGGAGGTTTGGTGAGTGGGACACAGGAGGATCTCACTGGAATTCCTGTGGTGAGGGAATTCCTCGAGGTGTTTCCCGAGGAGATTCCTGAGTTTCCACCACAGAGGGAGATAGAGTTCTCCATTGATTTATTGCCTGGTGTGGGGCCTATCTCATTTGCTCCATACCGGATGTCGCCACCAGAGTTGGCGGAGCTGAAGAAGCATATTGAGGAGCTTTCAGCGAAAGATTTTATTCGGCCGAGTGTGTCTCCCTGGGGAGCACCGGTCATTTTCGTGAAAAAGAAAGATGGGACCATGCGGTTGTGCACCGATTACAGACAATTGAACAAGGTGACAATCAAGAACAAGTGCCCTCTTCCACGCATTGATGATTTGCTGGATCAGCTCAGGGGTGCTTGCGTGTATTCCAAGATTGACCTCCGGTCCGGTTACCATCAGATACGGGTAAAGCCGGAGGATGTCCCAAAGACAGCATTTCGCTCAAGGTACGGCCTACAAGGGCCTACGGCTCAGCCTATGTCAGGCCAGATCTGACTTAGTATATTTCGTAAAATGGGCCGGGCTTGGGCTTTGAAAAAGCTTGTTTAATGAAAAGGCCGGAGGCCCACTTTCACAAGGCCTGGCCTATAAGCCTACAGGCCGGCTGTAACAGCCCGTTGTACACCGGTATTGTTAACATTGATTATGATATTAAGCGCAGTTACAATCACAGTGATTAGATTAATTAAATTACGGGCAAATTTTTCTTTTAACATATTCCTTTTCTTTTTCATAAATACATTTTCCGTAATCAATTAAAACCACACTATAATTGTAAATGCCATTTGCGGAATCATACACTTTATAACATCATAGATCATTCTTTTTACTCAATTCATTTAAGCTCACCATTCAACTCTTATCTTTTACCAAGTTGTAGTCCTTTACATTGTCTACGCGTGGTTTCAAACCACATATCATTTGGAGTTCTACCCATCAAGTTATGCCCCTTTCTTTAAGTCAAGAAAACCTGAATTTTCAAAAATTGCACTGTGGTAATCGATTACCAGTGGGTGGTAATCGATTACCACCTGTCAAAAATGAGGCAGTAGCCAAATTTTGACCTCCTCTGTTCTGGTAATCGATTACCAACCTTGGGTAATCGATTACCTCACATGGTAATCGATTACCAAGCCTCAGTAATCGATTACCAGTGAAGACAGTAGCCAATTTTCGTCCCCTGTTGCATGGTAATCGATTACCATGCTTGGGTAATCGATTACTATGCAGCAAAATGACAGATTACAGCTGTTTTGAGCCCCAAAAAGGGTGTGTAATCCATCCCTAATCCCTTGGTACTCCACATAACACATAATCATGTCCTAATGTTGGCTCTAGGCCCTTCCATCATGCATTTTCCTTAAGTTTAACATCAATTACATCATTCTCAAAATAATGGCCATTTACATGCAATATGGACCATTTTTACAACATAACTCATCAAGACTTCAAGGCTATGAATGTGGCAATGGACAAGTCCCATGCTCACTCAAAATATACAGTTATCCAAGCCATGAATAATAAAACATAACAAGACTTAGCATATGACCATGAACACTAACAAAAGCATGGAAAATAACATCATGCAATATGTTCATGACCTAAGTCTCAATATACTAATGGTATGCTATGTGCACTCCATAAACTCCTCCAAAAAGCTATGCAATCCAATGCACCGCATGCCCATCCAACGTCCACTATACGGGCTTCTTGCCCGAAGCTCCTCCCGGCTCATAGTGACCTGAAATGTGGTCCCCCAAACACGGGGTGAGATATACGGATATATCTCAGTAAACCAATGGAGCTAGAGGCTCTCTCCACTCCATGGCTCACTAAAATGTATCAAAATGACATAATATGGCATGCAAGTAAAACAATATCACCATCCTCCTGGAGACACCCAAGAACATCCACTCATGGATTCATGTTCAAGGACTCCATCATATAACTCCCTGGACAGTCCTGGCGCCTCTCCCATGGTTGAGAAGACTCCATGGCAATACCCAACCGGAACTCCTCATGAGCCCTATCCGGCGGACGTCCCACGTTTGGATCATCCTGGCGCCGCTCCCAGAGTCGACTCCACGGCAATACCCGACTGGCATTCTCACAAGGATGAATCCAGCGGATGACCAAACTCCACTTGTCAACTGATCAGCGACCACACAATTTTCACACAATACAAGCAATATGCATACAAGCATACAAACACATCATGTCATAACTACATCGTCCAACCACAACCTTCCTCTAGGTGTGGTGGAGCTCACTAGGGATTAAACCCAAGTTCCAAGAGTTTACCTTAACACGAGCAACACCGTTCCAAACGTATGCTCCAAATCAACTTTTCTCAAATCCAACCGTGTGAGGCACCCTACAACAATCATTAAATCCAATTTACTCAAAAACTCATTTTTCATCAAAATTCCTCAAATTTTGCCTAAGTTACAAATCCATATTTTTCACCAAAAATTAACATAGCATTTCTAGCTTACAAACATGATTCTAAGGCCTTTTCATCTAATAGCATTTTTGCATTTGGGCTCTCTATCATCACACATCTAAAATCAAAGGTTTGAACACATATTCATAGATCTATGGAATCAACTATAAAGAGACCACAAATATACTTACAATGAGTAGTATGATCACCACCAAGGCTTCACTAAACCATTTGAAGCTCAAAACTCCAAGAAATCTCCAAGAACACTAATGGGTCGAATCTGAGTTTGCCAAAAACGTGGCCAAAGAGGTGGATTCAAGGCTTCTAGATGCTACCAATGGCTTTGGAAGGTTGTTTACGATAGATTTCAACACCAAAACCAAGCGATTCGGTGGAGAAACGAAGAAATGGGAAGAAAATGGAGAATGAGGGAAAATGGCTTCTTTTTGCCCCTGTGTGCGCGAGAGATGTGAGGGAAAAGAGAGAGAAAGAAGGAAAGAAAAGGAGGTGGGGCCAAGTGACTTCGGTCACACGGGTCCCACACGCGATCTAACTTTTACTCCGATAAAAATTCCGATCACAAATCCTTAATCTAAATATTTTTCCAGTCCATGACATATTTTTCTTTCTCCAAAATATTGATAAAAATTTCACACCTATTGGTACACTCACAACTCAGTATTTTAACACTTAAAAATCACTATTCATCGATTTTTCTCAAATTTGCCTATTTACTCAATTTTTCGCCCTGATTCCATTTCCAACCTTACTTTTGTCATTTGAAATCTCTAACTCAATATTTAAGCCTCTTAACACACGGTTGGCAAATTACAATTTTGCCCTTTTTGCCCCTTTTGGCCATAATACCTGGATTTTCACTAATCCATCAACTTTCATTTCTCAATATATCATTAAAATACACATTTAAATACTTGAGGTGTTATATTCACCCCACCTTTTTGAAATTTTGTCCGCAAAATTAAATCATACCTGCTCACTAACTCAGGATACAGCCGGAGAATCTCGTCCTCCCGCTCCCAAGTAGCCTCCTCAGGTGTGCGGCCTTCCCACTGAATCTTCAGCATGGGAATCACTTTACTTCTTAGTCTCTTTTCACTGCGGTCCAATACTGCAATAGGACCGATGGGAGTCTTCAAGTTCTCCCTGATTTCAATATTATCCGGCATCACAATATGTGACTCATCCGGAACATAACGTCGCAACTGCGACACATGAAACACATCATGTAAATTAGATAACTGCGGGGGTAAGGCAAGCTGATAGGCCACCAATCCTACTCTTTTCATAATCTGATATGGCCCAATGAACCGTGGACTCAGCTTCCTCACACCCAACGCACGGCCAACACCTGTGACCGGCGACAAACGTACAAATACATGGTCACCTTCCTCAAATTCCAGCGGTCTATGCTTATTGTCATAATAGCTTTTCTGCCGATTCTGTGCCTGTTTCAATTTTTCTCTAATCATTTCAATTTGCACTGTTGTTTCTTGCACAAAATCCGGACCAAATCTTTCCTTATCGCCTACCTCAGTCCAACAAGTGGGCGTACGACACCTCCTGCCATATAAAACCTCGTATGGTGCCATACCCAGACTGGAATGAAAACTGTTATTATAAGAAAATTCCACCAGTGGTAAGTACTTATCCCAAGCATTACCCTGTTCCAGTGTGCATGCTCTCAGCATATCCTCAAGTGTCTGTATGGTCCTCTCAGTCTGACCATCAGTCTGCGGGTGATAAGCAGTGCTCAGCCGAAGCTGAGTGCCAAAAGCCTGCTGCAAAGCTCCCCAAAATCGTGAAGTAAACTTCGGGTCCCGATCACTCACAATGCTAATCGGTATCCCATGGAGTCTAACAATCTCCTTTACATAAAGTGTAGCCAACTTCTCTGTGGTGTAGTCTACTCGTACTGGTAGAAAATGTGCAGACTTCGTAAGTCGGTCCACAATAACCCAAATTGAATCATAACCAGCTTGAGTCCTCGGCAATCCAACAACAAAATCCATAGAAATACTTTCCCATTTCCATTCAGGTATATCCAGCGGCTGAAGTAATCCAGCAGGTTTCTGATGCTCTATTTTCACTTTCTGGCAAACCAAGCACTTAGACACGTACTCGGCAACATCTCTTTTCATACCAGGCCACCAGAACTTAACTTTCAAATCTTGGTACATCTTTGTGGCACCTGGGTGGATAGAATATTGACCCTTATGGGCCTCAGTCATAACTTCCTCTGCAAGTTCCTTGGGCACAACAATCCTGCCCTGATATAACAAAAGTCCTTGTTCATTAACAGATATGCCACTCTGGCCTTTCAAATACTTTATACTTTCATTGCGAATCTGAGTCTCTTTAATCTTCTCGTGCAGCTCGTTCTCAATCCGAGTCAACTCCATATCACACATTCTTCCTGCAAAGAAATCCGTTATTTTCATATCACGGAATTGCTCAATCACTTCATTGTCCCACATCATCATATGAGATAAATTCACAGACTTCCTACTCAATGCATCAGCCACAACATTGGCCTTTCCTGGGTGGTATTTCAGCTCAAAATCATAATCTTTCAAAAATTCAACCCATCTACGCTGCCTCATATTCAGCTCCTTCTGATCAAATAAATATTTCAAACTTTTATGGTCGCTGAACACAGCAAATTTCATCCCATACAGAAAATGCCTCCAAATTTTCAAGGCAAAAACAATAGCAGCCAATTCTAAGTCATGCGTCGGATAATTTTCTTCATGTGGCCTCAACTGCCTAGACGCATATGCAATTACTTTTCCTTCCTGCATCAGCACGCTCCCTAAACCTTTCTTAGAAGCGTCACAATATAATACAAACTCACCCTCCGGATCAGGTAGAGTCAACACCGGAGCAGTAGTCAATTTCTCTTTTAGCAGCAGAAAACAGTCCTCACATTCCTGGGTCCACACAAAAGGAGTATCCTTCCGTGTCAATCGGGTCAACGGTAGAACCATTGCAGAAAACCCCTGTATAAATCGGCGATAATAGCCAGCAAGCCCCAGAAAACTTCTAATTTCAGTCACAGTCTTAGGTCGTTCCCAGTCACTCACCGCTTCAATCTTGCTTGGATCCACTGCAACACCACTTGCAGAAATAACATGACCCAAAAATTGCACCTCAGATAACCAGAACTCACACTTAGACGGCTTAGCATACAGTTTCTTGTCCTTCAACACCTGCAACACAGTCCTCAAATGGTCCATGTGCTCCTCTTTACTCTTAGAATAGATCAAAATGTCATCAATAAACACAATTACAAACTGGTCCAAATACGGTTTGAAAATGCGGTTCATATAGTCCATGAACACCGCCGGGGCATTAGTAAGCCCGAAAGGAATCACTTGATACTCAAAATGTCCATATCTGGATCGGAAAGCTGTTTTTGGTACATCCTCCGGTTTAATCCGAATCTGGTGATATCCGGACCGGAGATCAATCTTTGAAAATACACAGGCACCCCTCAACTGATCTAACAAATCATCAATACGCGGTAATGGGTACCGGTTCTTTATAGTCACTTTATTCAGCTGTCGGTAGTCAGTGCACAATCTCATGCTACCATCCTTTTTCTTTACAAATATAACCGGTGCTCCCCACGGAGACACACTCGGCCTAATAAAATTCTTCGCAGACAGTTCTTCAATATGTTTCTTCAATTCAGCCAACTCAAGTGGCGACATACGATATGGAGCCAAGGAGATCGGCCCCACACCAGGCAATAAATCAATCGAGAATTCAATCTCTCTCTCAGGTGGGAATTCCGGTATCTCATCCGGAAATACATCCTCAAACTCATTTACAACTGGAATAGCAGAAATCTCTTCCTTTTTGTCACCCACCAATCCGCCCAACAAGACATAACCCAGATCTCCAGCCTTCAAGGCTTTCACAGTCTGACTGACAGACAAATACAAAGACGGACAAACAGACGGCCTCTCGTGAGATAACAACAACCTCTTCCCGCAGCAATCAATCATTGCGCAGTTCCGAGACAACCAATCCATTCCCAAAATCAAATTGACAGAGGCCAGGGGTAAGATAATTAAATCAATGGTGTAACCCCTGCCTAAATAAGTGAACTTTACCTCTTCACAAATCCAGGACGACTCACTAACCTCGCCTGTAGCAGTAGTAATACGCATCGGAGGAACCATCCGTGTTACCTTTAAATCCAGCGCCTTAGCCACATAGTCCGCCACAAATGAATGTGTCGCTCCCGAATCAAACAATACAGATAAATCAACATTAGATAGAAAAATTATACCTTTAACCAAATTCGGAGCCTTTTCAGTACGTTGCGCATTAGTAGTATAAACTCGTCCCACCGTAGGAACAACAGCAATAGGAGCAGCAGTAGTAGTAGTAGCTGGCGGCAAGGCCTGCAGATTCGCAGCCTGCCCCGAAGAAGCTGTGCAATTTCTAGCAAAGTGGCCACTCTGACCACATCTAAAACAATTCGACGTACCAGCACCACATACACCTCTGTGGTATTTCCCACACTTCCCACATTGTGGGGTAAAATATCTGTTCGCAGCACCACCACCACCATTATTTCCACCCCTCTTGAACTGACCAGGAGGCTGCCTCACATGCAACCCCCTACCTCTATTATTAAAACCTCCTCTGTTGGTATTACCAGAAGGACCAGGTGTCCTCTTAACATCTTGCTCTTTTGTAGAATCGGATTTCGGATACCTCCCATAAACAGTCTCGACCCTCTTACATTGGGTCACCAAATCAGCAAAGTTTCTCACTGCGGTATTTGACATCCTCTTAGCAATCTTCTCACTCAGCCCTCTTTGAAATTTAGCTGACAAGAACTCAGGAGTAGGTAAAGTACCTCCATAATTAGCAAACTTGACAAGTTCATTGAATTTTGCCACATAGGCATCCACAGTCATAACTCCCTGTACCAGTTTATCAAATTCACCTTGCTTTGCCTCCCGAACATCGCGGGGAAAATATTCTTCATGAAATAATCCTTCAAACATAGTCCATGTAAGGACCTCACCCTGAATAATAAATGGGCGAGACACATTGTCCCACCACTCCTGGGCATCGCCCTCCAGCATATAAACAGAATATAACAACTTCTGTGGATCTTGGCATCTCATAACCTGAAAAATCTTGTCCATGCCCCTCAACCAAGCAGTGACCTCCTTTGGGTCCCTTGACCCCAGAAATGCGGGTGGCTTATGTTTCCTAAAAGATATGAGCCTACGCTCATCGTCAGCATTATCAATAGCTTGCCCAGCAGCCCCAGTAGATTGGGCAACAGATGACGGATCAGGAACATAACTAGGATCCGTAGTAGTATGATGACTAGCCTCACCAGTGTGGTGACTAGCCCCACTCTCCCCCTGTTGAGGAGTAACAGATGGCGTCGGTGTAGGAGTCACCGTAGCCGAATGCGGAGGTGTATCTTCCCTCCTAGGACGACCTCTATCCGCCCTCAACTCAGCCATAAAGGCCTGCATCATATCCTGATTTGCTTTCATCAGGTTCTCAGTCATATTTCTGTTTGCAGCCGTTTCCGCCTGCAGAGCATTCAGTGCTGCAGTGATCGGATCCGGTGGCAAAGGACCTGCACCACGTGCCCCACGGCGACCTCGTGCCCTACTCATGATATCTGTACATGTAACACAAAGGAATGAGTTGATCAGACCCACACTGAGGAATCACATATACATTAATCATAAATAGTTCACAGATAGCTATGACACACAAGATACAACATACACAACAATCAGAGTTCCCTAAACAAAACTGCTTTGATACCATAAAATGTAACAGCCCGTTGTACACCGGTATTGTTAACATTGATTAGGATATTAAGCGCAGTTACAATCACAGTGATTAGATTAATTAAATTACGGGCAAATTTTTCTTTTAACATATTCCTTTTCTTTTTCATAAATACATTTTCATATCATAATCAATGTTAACAATACCGGTGTACAACGGGCTGTTACACTTTATAACATCATAGATCATTCTTTTTACTCAATTCATTTAAGCTCACCATTCAACTCTTATCTTTTACCAAGTTGTAGTCCTTTACATTGTCTACGCGTGGTTTCAAACCACATATCATTTGGAGTTCTACCCATCAAGTTATGCCCCTTTCTTTAAGTCAAGAAAACCTGAATTTTCAAAAATTGCACTGTGGTAATCGATTACCAGTGGGTGGTAATCGATTACCACCTGTCAAAAATGAGGCAGTAGCCAAATTTTGACCTCCTCTGTTCTGGTAATCGATTACCAACCTTGGGTAATCGATTACCTCACATGGTAATCGATTACCAAGCCTCAGTAATCGATTACCAGTGAAGACAGTAGCCAATTTTCGTCCCCTGTTGCATGGTAATCGATTACCATGCTTGGGTAATCGATTACTATGCAGCAAAATGACAGATTACAGCTGTTTTGAGCCCCAAAAAGGGTGTGTAATCCATCCCTAATCCCTTGGTACTCCACATAACACATAATCATGTCCTAATGTTGGCTCTAGGCCCTTCCATCATGCATTTTCCTTAAGTTTAACATCAATTACATCATTCTCAAAATAATGGCCATTTACATGCAATATGGACCATTTTTACAACATAACTCATCAAGACTTCAAGGCTATGAATGTGGCAATGGACAAGTCCCATGCTCACTCAAAATATACAGTTATCCAAGCCATGAATAATAAAACATAACAAGACTTAGCATATGACCATGAACACTAACAAAAGCATGGAAAATAACCTCATGCAATATGTTCATGACCTAAGTCTCAATATACTAATGGTATGCTATGTGCACTCCATAAACTCCTCCAAAAAGCTATGCAATCCCATGCACCGCATGCCCATCCAACGTCCACTATACGGGCTTCTTGCCCGAAGCTCCTCCCGGCTCATAGTGACCTGAAATGTGGTCCCCCAAAC
This sequence comes from Gastrolobium villosum, assembly GCA_032173675.1. Classification (NCBI taxonomy): domain Eukaryota; kingdom Viridiplantae; phylum Streptophyta; class Magnoliopsida; order Fabales; family Fabaceae; genus Gastrolobium; species Gastrolobium villosum. The sequence goes on along the minus strand of JAVKPL010001854.1, from coordinate 2,347 downwards.
ACGGGGTGAGATATACGGATATATCTCAGTAAACCAATGGAGCTAGAGGCTCTCTCCACTCCATGGCTCACTAAAATGTATCAAAATGACATAATATGGCATGCAAGTAAAACAATACCACCATCCTCCTGGAGACACCCAAGAACATCCACTCATGGATTCATGTTCAAGGACTCCATCATATAACTCCCTGGACAGTCCTGGCGCCTCTCCCATGGTTGAGACGACTCCATGGCAATACCCAACCGGAACTCCTCATGAGCCCTATCCGGCGGACGTCCCACGTTTGGATCATCCTGGCGCCGCTCCCAGAGTCGACTCCACGGCAATACCCGACTGGCATTCTCACAAGGATGAATCCAGCGGATGACCAAACTCCACTTGTCAACTGATCAGCGACCACACAATTTTCACACAATACAAGCAATATGCATACAAGCATACAAACACATCATGTCATCACTACATCGTCCAACCACAACCTTCCTCTAGGTGTGGTGGAGCTCACTAGGGATTAAACCCAAGTTCCAAGAGTTTACCTTAACACGAGCAACACCGTTCCAAACGTATGCTCCAAATCAACTTTTCTCAAATCCAACCGTGTGAGGCACCCTACAACAATCATTAAATCCAATTTACTCAAAAACTCATTTTTCATCAAAATTCCTCAAATTTTGCCTAAGTTACAAATCCATATTTTTCACCAAAAATTAACATAGCATTTCTAGCTTACAAACATGATTCTAAGGCCTTTTCATCTAATAGCATTTTTGCATTTGGGCTCTCTATCATCACACATCTAAAATCAAAGGTTTGAACACATATTCATAGATCTATGGAATCAACTATAAAGAGACCACAAATATACTTACAATGAGTAGTATGATCACCACCAAGGCTTCACTAAACCATTTGAAGCTCAAAACTCCAAGAAATCTCCAAGAACACTAATGGGTCGAATCTGAGTTTGCCAAAAACGTGGCCAAAGAGGTGGATTCAAGGCTTCTAGATGCTACCAATGGCTTTGGAAGGTTGTTTACGATAGATTTCAACACCAAAACCAAGCGATTCGGTGGAGAAACGAAGAAATGGGAAGAAAATGGAGAATGGGGAAAATGGCTTCTTTTTTGCCCCTGTGTGCGCGGGAAGATGTGAGGGAAAAGAGAGAAAAAGGAAAGAAAAGGAGGTGGGGCCAAGTGACTTCAGTCACACGGGTCCCACACGCGATCTAACTTTTACTCCGATAAAAATTCCGATCACAAATCCTTAATCTACATATTTTTCCAGTCCATAACATATTTTTCTTTCTCCAAAATAATGATAAAAATTTCACACCTATTGGTACACTCACAACTCAGTATTTTAACACTTAAAAATCACTATTCATCGATTTTTCTCAAATTTGCCTATTTACTCAATTTTTCGCCCTGATTCCATTTCCAACCTTACTTTTGTCATTTGAAATCTCTAACTCAATATTTAAGCCTCTTAACACACGGTTGGCAAATTACAATTTTGCCCTTTTTGCCCCTTTTGGCCATAATACCTGGATTTTCACTAATCCATCAACTTTCATTTCTCAATATATCATTAAAATACACATTTAAATACTTGAGGTGTTATACCGGCCTATATTGTACTATTTAATTTAAATAAAATAAAATAGAGTAAGTATGTCTTGAAGAAAAAAAAAGATATAAATTTAAACAATTCAATTATTTATAACTTAATTATATTCGATTATATTTTAATAGAAATCTAATTTTATTTCTTATATAGGAGGAACCAACATCTCAACATGTTAGATTGTGTATATGAATATATTAAAAGGTTTTTGGGAGAGGTTATACTTACTGCAAGCATCATGATGTGTTTGTTAGATTCATGTAGTTATTTTAATTTACATAATATTGATTTATTTGTTGGATCTGATGAAATATGTGTTATTTAGTTTGAGCATTTTTCGTTTGAAAATGACTTAAATGCATATTGTATGAGTTTTGTTATGATTCATGATTCTGTTTGGATGTTGAAATTATGATTTTTGGTTTAGCAACAGAATCAAAGTATTTTGTAAAGTTGATTCATGATTTTGCTTGGAAGTTAAAAATTAACACGCTAACGGGGCCAGACCATTCAATTTTTTTATAAACGGGCAAAGGCAGGCTAACAGTTAGACTCGTACAAGGCTTGGGCCAGGCCAAATTGAAAATTTTTGGCATAGGCTTGGGCCCAACCCAGCCCACTTTCACCCCTAGTTACATCCCTTTGCATTTGCATTTATAAATATAGTCATTACATAACTTGCTCTAACAAGCGAAACCTAAAATAGAGAGTGGTATGAACT
>JAVKPL010001853.1:0-176634 GCA_032173675.1 Gastrolobium villosum | reverse complement strand
AACACGGTTTTCAAAGACCTGATCGGCGACAGCATTGAAGTATACATCGATGACATGATCGCCAAATCACGAGATCCAACGCAGCACCTGAGCGACCTCGAAGGAGTGTTTGAGAGGTTGAGAAAGTACAACATGCGCCTCAACCCCAGCAAATGCACTTTCGGAGTCCCTGCCGGCAAATTCCTAGGCTTCATGCTCACTGAAAGGGGCATCGAAGTCAACCCAGATAAGTGCAAGGCGGTCATTGAAATGAGAAGCCCCCAGACAGTCAAGGAAGTTCAACAGCTAACCGGAAGGCTAGTAGCCCTCACACGGTTTCTGGCAAATTCAGCCCATAAATCCCTCCCCCTCTTCGGCTTACTGAAGAAGGGAGTTACTTTTCAATGGTCTGAAGAGTGTGAAAAGGCGTTCCAAGAGTTCAAGAAAGTTCTTTCCTGCCCCCCGGTCCTCGCAAAACCCGACAGCGGAGAGACGCTTTACTTGTACCTTGCCGTCGGCAATGAGGCAGTCAGCGCCGCACTTATCAAAGATTCAAAACCAGAGGGACAGAAGCCAGTCTATTTCATCAGCAAAGTACTGCAAGGCGCTGAGCTTCGATATCAGCAGGTCGAGAAGGTCGCCTTCACACTCATCTTCGCTGCCAGACGTTTGAGGCCGTATTTTCAGTGCCACCCGATCACAGTCAGAACTAACCAGCCAATCCGCCAGGTTCTCCACAAGCCCGATCTCGCAGGAAGAATGATGTCGTGGGCGGTTGAATTATCTGAGTACCAGATCGCTTACGAGCCGCGGACCGCCATCAAAGCCCAAGCCCTAGCAGACTTCATCGCTGAAATGACACACGTCAACCCATCTGGCGACCAAGTGACTGGCGCCCCTGGACCGGCTACCTGGAAACTATTCGTTGACGGCTCATCCAACGCCAAAGGATCAGGAGCAGGTATGATAATTGAAAATCCAGACGGTGTATCCACGGAACACTCGTTATCATTCGAGTTTAGCACAACCAACAACCAGGCAGAATATGAAGCAATGATAGCATGCCTAATTCAGGAAAAGGAGATGGGCGCCCAACATCTCAGGGTATTTAGCGACTCGCAACTGGTAACCTTCCAGATCTCAGGAGAGTACCAGACAAAGGGTCCACTGCTGTGCAAATATTTGGAAAAGGTCAAAGAGCTACTCCAATCTTTTGAAACTGTTGAAGTAAATCACATCAGGCGAGCAGATAACGCCAGGGCCGACATCCTCGCCAAATTGGCAAGCACTAAGAGCCCAGGTAACAACCGATCTGTGATTCAGCACAATTTGCCTGACCCATGCATAATCATGTCCATTACTGACGCCAACATCGAAGTCGCTGAAGAAAGTTGGATCACGCCAATCATCAACTATCTGACAGTTGGGATCCTGCCTCCAAACCCTAAAGAAGCCCAGAAGGTCGTTCGGAGAAGTGCCTACTTCTGCATCGTCCAGGGGCGATTGTACAAAAGAGGAATTTCTATTCCACTTCTTAAATGCATCGTCCCAAATGATGTGCATTACATCCTGGAAGAGATTCATGAAGGGATCAACGGACACCACATGGGCGGTCACTCCTTAGCAAAGAAAGCTTTAAGAGCAGGATTTTATTTGCCAACGATGGAAAAGGACGCACGAGAGCACGTGAAGAAGTGTGACAAATGCCAAAGGTTCGCTGACGTCCACAGAGCCCCTCCAGAAGAGTTAACCTCAATCACGTCGCCATGGCCCTTCTACAAGTGGGGGATTGACATCTTAGGGCCTTTCCCCATGGCGGCGGGACGAGTCCAATGGCTTCTAGTGGTTATTGATTACTTTACCAAGTGGGTGGAAGCTGAACCTTTGGCGACCATCACATCGCAGAAGGCCAGGAAGTTCTTTTGGAGGAGCATCGTTTACCGTTTCGGTATCCCTGGCAAGGTAATCACCGACAATGGCACCCAATTCACCGATAGCAAGTTTCGGGAGTTAATGAAGACTTTGCAAATCCGACACCACTTCGCCGCGGTAGAACACCCACAATCAAACGGTTTAGTGGAGTCGGCCAACAAGATGCTAACCAAAGGGATTAAGAAGAAACTCGAAACACACAAAGGAGCGTGGATTGACAATCTGGACAACGTGTTGTGGGGGTATCGAACGACCGCCCAATCTTCCACCCAAGAAACGTCATTTAGGCTAACTTACGGATCAGAAGCAATGATCCCTGTGGAAATCGGAGAATCTTCATGGAGGCGTGACCACGTATCCGCAGTCGCCAACGATCAAAACCTGGCCGAAGCACTGGACTTGCTGGACAAGCTCCGAGACCATGCCGCCCAAAATGATAAGCTCACCAAAGATAAGTCAGCCACTTACTACAACAAGAGGGTAGTCCATCGGAGGTTCGAGGTCAGAGACATAATCCTACGAAGGGCGGACGTTAGGAACAAGAACGCCCGTGAAGGAAAGCTCGCACCAAATTGGGAAGGACCATACAGAATCGCCAACGTACTAGGGAACGGCACTTACTCCTTAGAAACGTTGGACGGGAAAGCAATCCCGCGAGCATGGAACGCCGACAAACTCCGAAAGTATTATAGCTGATCACCCATGTAATATTCTCTGTACTCTTTTCCTTTCCCATGTTTTTATCCCAACGGGATTTACTAGGAAAGGTTTTTAACGAGGCAGAACATCTTAATAAAAAAGATTTTGACAAATTCCTACTCTTCGCATGATTTGGTCAGAAACGGGACGGTTCTCATCCCCGCCGCAGTTGGTCTGGGACGGTACTCACCCCCAGCCAACGCCAAAAACGGGACGGTTCTCACCCCCGCCCAAGTTGGACTGGGACGGTTCTCACCCCCAGCCAACACCCAAAACGGGACGGTTCTCACCCCCGCCCAAGTTGGACTGGGACGGTTCTCACCCCCAGCCAACGCCCAAAACGGGACGGTTTTCACCCCCGCCACAGTTGGTCTGGGACGGTACTCTCCCCCAGCCAACGCCCAAAGCAGGCCGGTTCTCACCCCCGCATAAGTTGGACTGGGACGGTTCTCACCCCCAGCCAACGCCCAAAACGGGACGGTTCTCACCCCCGCACAAGTTGGACTGGGATGGTTCTCACCCCCAGCCAACGCCCCAAATGGGACGGTTCTCACCCCCGCACAAGTTGGACTGGGACGGTTCTCACCCCCAGCCAACGCCCCAAACGAGACGGTTCTCACCCCCGCACAAGTTGGACTGGGACGGTTCTCACCCCCATCCAACGCCCCAAACGGGACGGTTCTCACCCCCGCACAAGTTGGACTGGGACGGTTCTCACCCCCAGCCAACGCCCCAAACGGGACGGTTCTCATCCCCAGCCAACACACTTGGACTTCCGGAAGATCCTTAATTTAAATTGCTTGAGGCGCGCAAGGTAAAAGTTATGAGCAAAATAAAGAAGCCAGAAAATGAAACAAGAGCAAAGAAAGGTAGATATATTCATTTCTGAAGGAAAAACCCGAAGCCGACATGCCAGCCGCGGTCAAATTAAAAAAAAAAAAAAACTACTACTAAGATTTATACATCTTTATCCTTCAGCGCCTCAGTCGCCGCTTGATCAGAGTTCAGGTTGACGACGCCTGCCTGAGGTGCCTCTGTTGTCCCTTCTTCATCGTCAGTTTCAGAGGCTTCCTCTATGACTTTCACGCCGCCGCCATCCAAATGCTCAACAATTTTGCCGTCCTCAACGTCATAGGCAGGATCAAACCCCGCCAAATCAGCCTCTGGATACCGAACGGCAACTTGCTGGAGTGCGTTGGTAAAGGCCTGAGACATCAGGCTGGCGAGGGCCTCCTCTAGCTTCTCAACCTGGCCTAAAGCCTTGCTGAGTCTTCATCTTTTGCATGAAGACGCCCCTCGGTCATGAACAGCTTGGAGGCCAGCTCCTCCTTCTCCGCCTGGAGGGTCCCTTTCTCCTTTTCGACGCCCTCCAACGCCCTGCTTACAGAGGTTTTTTCCTCTTTTAAGCGCTTCACATCATCGTCCAGAGTGGCTTGTCGCGCCGTGAGTGCCTTGATTGATGCATCCTTGTCAGCAAGCTCCTTGCCAAGCCGCCCCACATCAGCAGTAAGGGCGTCGACTTGTCGCCCAAAGTCGTCAAGGCGATCTGCCTGCGCAGAGCACTTCTCATCTACCGCCAAGGCAATCTCTTGCATAGCAAATATCCGGCCAACAACCACCTGAGTAGAATCCAGTAGTTGTTGCCGATCAAGGCATGACGGTACCAGCAAGTTTGGACGCCCTATGTTCGGGTACCCAAAGCATAGGTCCCTTTCCGACAGAGAAAGGGCGCTCGAGACAGAAATCGGAGCGGTAGGCCTTGGAGAATTGTGAGGCTGTGTAGGAATCTGACCGCCCTCAGTCAAAGGAGGATCGGTTACATGATCACTACCCGCTGAGAAATCGACAACTTCAACGGGCTCCTGGCGTGAAGTCTTAGAAGGGCGAGTCGGCGACAGACTCGCAGACGCGCCACGCTTGCAGCTAGGGCCTCCCATACCAGGCGATCCACTGCCAAGCGTTGAATCACTAGTGGAGGAAATGCCAGCCGCCCCCGTCGCCTCTCTGATTATGGGCATAGTTTCTCTCTGCTTCAGTATTTCAGCAGGAATGTCCGCGGCAGAGCAAACTTTGTTTTTCTTCTTCAGGGCCACAGTTTTGCCCTTACCCGTATCCTTGGAAGCTACAGCAGGTGGTGCTGGAACAGCAACCCCTTGGCGCGCCCTCAGCTTCGCTGCCGCTTCGCGTGCAAGTCTTAACGATTCTGCCGCCATGTTCCCAACTGCAAAACAAAGCAAAGGCAAAGGAAGTGTTAGAAGATAAAAAAGGGAATGATTGAGAAAACATTGCACGCCTTAAAAGAAATAACCAAAGCACTCAGAACGTCATCACACCTCCGTGACACAACACTCTTTTCGTTGGCCAGACCGGCATGAACTTCTTAACGTCCACAAAAAAATCTACTACTTTTCGCTCCCCAAGCGTCAGACTCCCAAAGGGGAAGGAATACCGACCGGCGTGCACCTCATAATGAGCCTTTGTCCAGTACAATGGAAATCGGCACTGTCTGGTCGCCGGATCGACAAAGAAGGGTAACTACCCATCCGCCAGTGTCGGCTCAACCCAGAAGAAGGTGTGTTTCCAATTCTTGTATGAATTGGCATATTGAGCAAAAATTGCTCCTAATGACGTCCCCGCTTTTAGCGAAACCCACCCAAGCTTTTTCTTCGGCGATACTTGGAATAAGTAAAAAAAAAGCCGCACGGAAAACTCCCATTTGAAGTACTGGCAGATGCTTTCGAAAACCCTAACGAACGCCCAAGCGTTCGGGTGCAACTGGGAGGGAGCGACTTGCAAATGCGACAAGACTCCCATCTCAAAATCGGAAAGAGGAAACCTGACTTTCTGGTCGGTAAAATGAGTTTTATAAACCATGAACCGCCATACAGACTTCCTGGCGTCACTTGGCGCGTCGCAAACCCGGCGGTCACTTGACACCGCGTACGGCTGCCATTTGTCTTCACTCGCGGCATCCTCAGTAATCATAAACGCCGTTTCAGTCTGGTAATGGCGAGCTAGAACATCCTTATCAGCATAACATGAGGAGGACGCCATGATATCTGGGTCCACCCATTCCCTCGCCTCTAGGCGATTGTCCGATTGAAGGATCTCCATCAGTCAGTTAAATCCTACCTGGAGTAACAAACGGGTGGTCAATCGGCAGATGGACCCCAAATCAAGAGGATGGCTAAAAAGAGAAAAGAAAAACGCTCTCGCCCTTTCTACCCTACCCCCACAAACAACAGCACTTACATCAATTGTTACAAGAAAATATGACTGGGTTACTTACCGTCAGTATCAGAATTATCAGAAGAACTCGAAGCGTAAAAATCCGAGAAGCTTAATGAAGAAGGCCACCAAGCAGGTGGTATCTTATAAAGCTCCAAGTCTTCGTATATGGCGTCCCACACACCATACCTGACAAGACGCCCATCTTCTGGATGTAACCTACCCAATCGGTTATCCGTAGACTCATCATATTTACGGCGATGGAAGGACGTGGAAATTGGTGGTATAAACCCTTTTGAGGTGCTCAGAGCAAGCGTGGGATTAAAAGATGGATTGGAAGGCTTATAGTAAGTTTCAATTGGGCGATGTTGTGGGAGCTGATTTATAGAGGACAAAGGGCGAATAAGTCGCCCTGAGCCAAATGAAGAGCGCCGAGAAGTTCGGCGACGAGGATGACTACCTCGCCCACTCGAAGAAACGGAAAGACCCGAACGACGACGACTTGAAGACCGAGCCCTGACCCCCTCTTGGGAACTCCCTGGCTGCCGTCGCCTAGATCTGCTAGGACGACGCCCACCAGTGCCAAATGTCTCTCCCAGATAAGGTACTACCGGTCCTAAAGCCCGTTCCGGTAAGAGATTCTGAATCTCTTCCTCAGAAAACCCCAACAGTTCAGGAATTTTGCCGTGGGGCAGTGACTCTACCCCAGGGACCAAAGAGCGAGAGGAAGAAAAGACATCACTAACTCCCACCGGACAACCTTCGACTGATTCGAAGGCTTCCTCAAACTCTTCCTTAATTTCAACCTCTGGTAAAACCAACCCAGGGATACTCATACCTAGAACCCTACGGTACCCAGAACACACAAGAAAAGAAGAAGAGATGTACAAAATTTAAAAGGAAGGGTAGGATACTATACCTGAAGATTACGCACAAATCTCAGGAAATTGCAGAAAGGTTGATCGGAAGACACAATGGCGAAAGTTCAAGTTTCAGAGAGGGAAATGTTCAAAAGAGGATGCGGCCCCCTTTTTAAAGAAAACGGGCTACGACCTTTCGTTCACTGACGTTTGGTATCCGACCGTTGGATGATGAGTCAGTAAGAATCGGCGGTCATGATAAGCTGCTCCTTCCCAAACCGTAAGATGTGAGCAACGTGTCAGGATGAACGGACACGATGAAGGACCAGATGGTAATTTCGGGTCTGATGTCAATCACATCACTTCAATGCGCAGCATCTACGCAAGTAGCCTGCGGTAATTACAGAGGCGTCATAATTACCTTCACGAGAATCGAAGAGGCACGACAGAAGGGCAAAACCTAAAATACCCCTAGTAAAGAAACCAAAAACGGTTCGTGTAACGCCCGAACACATGCGTCCTACACAGAGCACGCCCCACTGCGACTTCGGCGAAATCTTATCAGCAAACGCCATACACCGTCTACACATGGCTTCCCAAAGGCCAATCGCCCAAGCAGGCGAGGTAACGCCCAATTGACCCAACCGCCTGGAAGGACTTAGCAGCCCCAGCAGGGCCCAAGCGCCGCAGCAAAACCCAATCGCCAAAGCAGGCAAGGTAACGCCCAATTTACTCTAACTTGGCACCATCCTACGCATGCTACCAAGCTGGGGGGCTCCTGTTCTGGATGGCCCAACCGCCAGTGAAGGGCCTAATCGCCACAGCAAGGCCCAATCGCCACGATTGGCCTTATAAGCCATAACAGGCCAGCCATCTAGCGGCCCAGCGTCGCAGGCCCATACCCCTGTTGAGCTCCACCTCAGCCCTAAGGGCTGACGTAGACCTGCACGCCCACCAAGGGTGCAGCACACCCAAGAGATACACCAAAATGTCTTACCTTGGGACATTAACCACCAAAGGCAATCGCCACAGGTATCGCAAAGGGAAACTCTCCCTTTACCCAACGCTGGCCTCGCCAGTAGCAGAGGGTGCAGCGCTGCCACAACGTCAGCGCCTAAACCGCCCAACACTGCTATCATGGGAGCACACCCCAAGGAGAGTTGACCTTCCCCCTAATCTAACCATACCATGACAATATAAATAGCCCTCGGAGGGCACAACAGAAGCATGTTATGTATCGTTATTTGCCTATTACTTGAATTCTCTTATAGCTTATACTTGAGTTGATTATCTGCTTGTACTTGGGATCATATCACGTGGCCTGGTCTATACCAAAGCCATAGGTATCGCCCATACAGTGATCATACACCCTATAAGGGAACATAGTGGGCTTATAGATTCCTTCGGTACAAAAGGTATTTGATTGCAATCTCCAGTGGCTCTTCTGATTGCTTGTAGAAATTGGTACCCCCTAAAGAGATGTGGTTTCTTGTTCTTATAATTTCGTGGTTTGATGACAGATTACTTGATCTTAAAGATCGCCCATGAAGAGGCATGGAGAGTCAATGATTGTTCAGTTGATCCTGGATGCATGAGATATTCCAGTAAAATGAAGGAGTGAAAATACCTAACGATTATTGAAACCATGGTCGGTAAACTAGATGATGTTCTCTTCCGTAACTTGTAAGACTAAGAAGTTTATCTGGTTACACCCCTATCTGTCCCATTAAATGATTCAATCAATTTCTAAGGTGACAAGAATAATACGCGGGTAATCTTAAAAAAAAATAAAAAAATACTCGGGTACATTTCTTCCTATCCGGTTATTTTTTCTGCCGGATAGGGAGGAGTGTACCCGAGCACTTTTTCTACTCAGGTAGGGAGAGGTGTACTCAGGTAGGTTTGGTGGTCGGTCAAATAGAGACAGATTGGTGTTATATTTTTTTAGAGGGTTAAATTTTCGAAATAATTTATAATGAAGATCAATTTGATAATTAATTATTAATAAAAGGTTATAATGATCAAAAAGCCTAACTATGAGCCTTTGAAATATGTTTGGAAAAGCTGTTTTTTGATTTTAAAATAAAAAAATTGTTTGGTAAGGCTTGTTTTGCAAAAATTATTTTATAAATTTTAATAATTTTTTTTGGTTTTAGAATCAAATTAAAAAAATACATTTGAAGTATTAAAATACGTATTTTATTAACTATTATACAAAACAAATTTAAGATAAAAAAATTTAGAACATAATCGAACAAATCTTAATTTTTTCCTGGAAGTTAATGCTTGTATTAAAACATCAAAATTACAATTGGGTTGATTTCATATTAATGGACAGTGGTTCTTTTATTAATTAAAGGGAAATACTTTTCTCATGTTATGGAAATAAAATTATAATTGAGATTCATAAGTAAGAGAAGAGAGAAAAAATAAAGGTGAGAATCAACCCTTTTTTATATGTAGAAAAATTATTTTTCGCATTTAAAATGATATAAAGATACCCTTTAATTAAAAGGTGAAATTACCTACTCGACTTCTTGCTCACACGAATCAAATGAGTTGACGCATATTTACACTGGGCTTTGTATATCTCATGTTAGTACGAAGCTTTGTCTTCTCTCGCGAGATAAAGACACGGTGAGGTCAGAAAAAATTTCATACACTCATAATATTTTGTGGGACCTGCAGCAAAAAAAAAAAATTCCGACATGCAAAATGAATTTCTATAACATAACACAAATACTTTTCCTATAACATAACTCTTATAAAACCTTATTTTAAAAAGGGTTTTATAATTCTCATGTTGAAGGAGAATTGAAATCTCATGTTGTAGAGATAAAAAACATGTGGGACCCATGTATTAGAAAAAATTATATGTAGGACCCATATCAGCACGGAAATCGAAGTGTGTGTAGGAAAATTGTAATTCTCATGTTGAATGAGAATTATAAAATCCTTTTAAAAAAAGAAGAATAAAAAAAAAAATTGGCTGAGTATATCTAAGGAGGGGTGTTAACGGGCCTGAGTCGGGTTTTTGTCTTAAAAGGTTAACCCTGTATTTAACGTGTCAGCCTGACCATGCATGTTACCTGTTATGAATATAATTATTAGCATGTGCCCTAACTTATTTACAAAAACTAAATGTCTGATTTAAGCTGTTAAAAAAAATAAGACAACAAAAATTTATCCAAATAGAATATACAATCAACAACACTAGTAATTTCATAAATATTCATAAATCCAATGTATATCCAAAAATCGTAATATAGAACAAAATCATTCAAAAAGTCTATTTAATTAATAAAATGGGATGAAATGAATTGAGAAAAGAGAGAGCTATAACAAGTAGTATAAAAAATATAAAAAAAATAATATATTAGGCAAGTCTAAGAGGCTCTAAGGCCGAACTTTTGAATTTGAGCATGAAGCCTTTTTATTAAATGAGCTTTTATACAAGTCGAAGCATGATTCCAACAATCAATTTTAAACATGTAAGCTCATGCCTTCACGAGAATGCAATAATAGCAAAAGTGTTTTTACCATTTATATTATGGTTTATTTTTCTAAAGTTACTTTAGATAACTTTATCTAATATTCATCAAAATGACGTCATTTTGAGACTGAAATCATGGTATTTTTGTAATTTTAATTTATTTCAGGATTATAATAGTCTTTATCATTCTAATTTTTAATTTTTCAACCCCAAAACGACATCGTTTCGATGAACATTAGACAAAGTTGTCTAAATTAACCTTGGAAACTTTTTCCCCTTTATATTAATGCTGTGTTGATAAAAAATAGAGATTCTATTGTCTCATGTTGTAGGAGGTTATTATCTCCTACTATAGACACATAATGTGGTGGGCCCACCATTTATTAAAAAAAGAAAAATGAAAAATGGTGGCACAATTTTTGATATGAGACAACATGATAGAGTTATCTTATGTAAAAAGAAATAATGATTTCCCTAAACAATAACATGAAAATTGTTTTGTTATGTGTAACAACATTCTGCCGTTAAGAACTGTGACCTTTATGGGGACATTGGGTAGAAGATTTTTTTTTTAAGATTTGCAGGAAACATGATAATCTTATTTACCAATATTTGATATGAGATTTTTAATATTTTTCCGGGAATCTAATTTTCCTATGATTTTATTTTATGTGTATAATTTTCTAAAAATACCATCAAAGAATATTACCCAGGGTGGTATTCTAGGATTTCCATATCAAGATAAAATTTAACACAACCAAACATAATATTAAAAAATTAACCCAATATTTCCAGAAATATTTTAGCTTACCAAATAATATTCTGATAATATTCTTGAAAAATATATTTTTCCATCATATTCTTAGAAACATGATCCTCTGGTAAAAAAAACTCCTCTGCCAAAGATATATTATGTGTAACATAAATGATCGATGAGCCTTTAGATATACCATAATTTAAAATTTGAACAACTTCTCCCTTATACTTCTGAATTATAAAAAAAATCAATGCTAATATTACTAAAGTATAATTAAAAATTGTCTAATTAAAAATAACACGCACACTAAGATGAAGAAAACAAAATTCAAATTTGTTGCACTTGATTGAGCCTTATTTATTTAGGGATGCTAAACGAAACAGGGGTCTTTGACTCGGCTCATGAAGACTCGAGCTCGTTTGGTAAAAAGGCCTCGGGCTCTAATTCAGAAACTCGGCCTTAGAGCCTCACAGGCTAACCTAGTATATAAATATTTATTTTATATTTTTTATACTATTTGTAATAACTTTCTCTTATCAATTTATTTCACCCTATATTATTTGTTTAACAGACTTTTTGAATGATTTTGTTATATATTATGCTATTTGGATATATATTGAATTTATGAATATTTATAGAATTACTAGTGTTGTTATATATTATCCTTCATCCTCTTTCACACAAACAAATCAACAAAAACTCATCCGTTCCATCGTGCACCGCTCATTTGTGTCAATTTATTTTTTATTTTTTATTTTTTATTGGCACTTTTTTTTATAATGGACTAAGATAATATAACCTGTTATTTACCTTCTCTCTCTTTAATCTTTTTTATTTATTGTAGACTTTGTAAATTATTGTTGCATATTGGAAGCTAAGGTTTCTATCTGGAAATTAATTTTTTGTGGAATTTTGTTCTCTTATTTTTATTCTTTAACATGCTAACGAGGTAAGACAAGTTTCACACGGGCTTTTATTTTTTGTAAATAAACCAGGCCACAGGCCAATATTATATTCGTAACAGGTAACATGCTAAGGTCAGTTGGACACGTTTAAATACAGGCTTGGCCTGTTAATAGGGCAGGCAAAATGAGCTGAGTCCGCCGGGCTGGCCCGCCCCGCTCGCCAAACAGGACGCGGGCTGTGTTGAGTTTTTCGACCCACCAGCCCGCCAAGCCCTTTTTTTTTAGGTTACCCAATTGTTATGTAGCTCCGTGCCTTAGAGTTCTCTGCATGCAAGTGATTTTTTAGAATTGTTGTGGACTCTCATACAACACTTTGTTAGTGTGTTTTACCTTGATATGATTTTATTTTTTATTATTATTTTTGGATTGAAAGATGCATATTTATATGTAGATTATTAAACACTGATCTTCTTGGTTTCATAAGCACATTAGGATTTTATGCAGATTTTTTTATTTATTTTTATGCAGAATTTATTTTTTTATATTTTTTATTTTTTTATGTTAGGCGGGCTGGCTCGAAACCCGCCAACCCACTCATAAAACAGACTGGGTTGCTCAATTCAACCCATTTTATCAAAACGGGCAGCGGGCCGGGGCGAGCTGACCCATATTATCAGCCCAACTTGTTAAGATCAAAGTTCAGCTCGACTCGGCCCCTTAACACACATAGTATGGGCTTATGCCTTATGTTATGGGCTTATGCCTTTATGTTCCGGATAACATCTCCTGATAATATACCAGTGAAGTACTTATACTATATGAACAATTGGTGCTTCAGAATTATTATATTAAAAGAAGTAATAGATTTTAACAAAATTATTGTTATTTTACAATAGTAACATTTTATTTTTATATAATAAAGTAACCGTTTTAAAAAATGAGACAATTTTTTATTGTATCCTTTTTTTTTTTTGGTAAATGTATCCTTTTCTTTCTTAAAATATGTGACTTAGATGCTTTTTAAATTATTATTTTCATATATTTTAAAAACTATTAAATTAGCAATTATTTTTAATTTTTTATATTAAATTATTTTAATTCTTAATTATTTATTTATTTATTTTTCTGGAAAAACTCAAATGCTTATAGTCTCTACTTAATTATTTCCAAATTTTCTTATCAACCTCAGCAGCTTTACTTTTATTTCTTAAATTATAATATACTATTTGAAGAATAAATAAATCCGTTATTGCTATTTTTTTTTAAAGAATGAAACATATCATTCCTGATTTTTAATTTATAAATAAAATTATTTTAAATTAATTGTATTTTCTTATAATTTTAAAGAGGAAGATTATACTTACAACTTTTTTTTTAACCTTTTACAACCATATTTTAATGCCGTTGATTTTCGCCAATCAACAGTTATGATTTTCGCAAATTAAACTCATTAATTAAGTATTAATTCACAATATATGATAACCGCTATTGACGGAAATCAACGATACTAATATATGGTTGTAAGAGATTGTAAACAAAAGATTACAAGTATATAACTTCCTCAATTTTAAAATGTGAAAAAATCTATCATTTTAAAGGATATAATCTTCTATCATTTTATATTCTAATCATTGAGTTCCGTCTATCAACGATTATAATCTATTGGTTCAAACTTAATGGGTCAATTTTATTATTAATTAATTAATAATTTTGATCCGATAAATGAGAATCGTTGATGGACATAAATCAATGGTTAAAATCTAAAATGATATAAGCTTATATCCATATCTTTTTATAAATTTAAATAATCTATTAAAAACATTTTTAATTTAAATCAGCTGTGTTTTTTAGTAAGAATAAAATAAAATTTGTAGATGCGACAAAAGGAGTGGGGAGAGAGTGAGAAGGGGTTTTCGCTTTCCGGGTGCAGAGAGAGAGAGAGAGAGAGAGAGAAAGAGAGAGAGAGAGAGAGGTTTCTTGTTTTTCGTTTTTGGCGCGGCGGAACCCTAGCGCGGTGGTGAGCGAGCCCTGTGGGGCGTGGGAGAGTGAGAGAGAGAGAGGATGAGTGGGAAGGGCGGTGGTGGCCACAACAATGGCGGCGTTAAGGGGTTGTCGGGGACGATTCCGGCGTCGTCGAGGAATATGGTGCAGAGTTTGAAGGAGATTGTGAGCAATTTCCCTGACAACGAGATCTATGCTATGCTCAAAGACTGTAACATGGACCCCAACGAAGCTGTCAGTCGCCTCCTCTCCCAAGGTTCTCTCACTCTCTCTCTCTCTCTCATGTTCGAGTTTTTCTCTCTTGCGTTCAATCTCTCTGTGTTCTCTTCCATTGTTAACGTTTTTCTGTTTTGAAGTTCAATGTTTCTATCAGTTGGAGAAAAAAAAAACATTGTGATATGTTTGTTCAGTGTGGGATTGTTGCTTTGCTTGCAATTCACGTGACATACACGTGAATTGGTGCAGCATTATCAGATGTGTGTGCGCACGCACTAGTTGGAACTTGGATGTTCAAAATTTTATTTCTAATCTTAGGTTTGTTAATTGTGTAGATCCTTTTCATGAGGTGAAGAGCAAGCGAGAAAAGAAAAAAGAGGTGTGTGTTTATGTAGGGAAATGTACATATTATTTCCGCTGTTCAGAATTGATTTTATGTTTGATAATCAATTCTGTTTCTTCCTTCTTGAGTGTGTTTCAATGCTAATTATAGAGGGGGTGCATATTTTTATGTTTCACCTCAATTAGCATGTACATGTGCCTAGGTTGATGAATTGATAGTAGGTGAATCTATGTGCTTCCTTTTTTTATTTTTGATATTTTGTTTGCGTTTCTCTATCCTTTTGTTTACCTGCTTGCTCTTATTGCTTCAGATTAAGGACCCAACAGATTTCAGGTCTCGTGGGAGTGGGACAAATAACACATCTAGTCGTGGTGGTGGTGGTGGTGGTGGTAGGGCTGGCACTGACCGTCACGGTGGACGTGGGGCCACCAACCAATTCAGCAGTAGTGGTATGCAGATGATGGATGTTGGAACGGATATGCTTTTAGTCTAATAGTGCTCTGGACTTTATAAACTTATTTGCTACTTTTTTTTTTTTATACATATATTTATTTCTTCCATGTTTTTGGAGGTCAGATTCTGGTCTGCAGGGAAAACCTGTGTACAAGAAGGAAAATGGAGCATATGCTTATGGAGGTTCTACATCTAGTGTGCTGGGATATAATGTGAACAGGCGACCACCATCCCACAGGTCTACTTTCCTTCATATTTATGCACAACAAAATTTACATGATTGTAGTGGAAAAGATGTGACACAATGGTTAAAGGGATTCATATGGTTATGATACATATGCAAAAATTTTAGCCTAGTTATAAGATGAGAACTAAGCCTGACCACCTACAGGGGTTAATATAGTATGAAATTCAATTGTATTATATATCTATATACCAGAAGACAAATGTTGAAATTGATTTCTTCAATTTATTTAAGAAACAAGTAAGCTGTCAAAGCATCTAGCTCTTACAGTCTTATCATCCATGATGTAAATCGGGTAACCAACAGTACTTTTCTTGGCCAGTTAATCTTCTTACAACCCTAGAGTGTTTTTCTAGGGTTAGAGTGATCCTCCTACACTAGTCTTAGATACTCTCTGAATAAAAGAAGTATCAAATTTCTATTATGCAAAAGTCTCAATTGCATAAGGAGCTTAAAGGATATTTACAACCCAAAGATAAATAAAAATCCTAGGTAACAAAATCTAAATAAGTCGTAATTAGTTACATAATCTTAATAAAATATTAATATCCCTTAACTTAAGGAAAGATGTCAATATCCTAAAGTACACAATTATCATCAACTCCATACATTAAAAATAACACAAACAATCCGAATCTATATTGCATCAATCTATTTCGAGTACAGATTTTATTCTTTTCTCAAACAGTAGATGTGTTTCTCCCATTTGTTCTCTGGATTGCTTTAGGGTTCTTTGTTGTTCTCTCTGTGCTGAGTATTACAAATAATGAATATTTTGGTTTTTGAACGAAATTGGTTGAATATGGATTGATAGTTTTTTTGTTCATTTTATGGTTTGTTCTTGCAGCTTTTGTTTGTTACATTTAATTATAAATAGAAAATATATGCAGTCCTAAAGTATTTGCTTGTTGTGTAACTTTTCTATTTTAGCTATCTTTGGTGGCTTAAACTTTTATGTCTTTTTTTGTTGTTCCTGCAAGCACTTGGACTCGACTGTTATTATTATGTAGCCAAGGTGGAGTTCCCACTTCCCATGTCTCATGTATGTTCAAAATTTTTGCAGTGATTCTGCTGCTACTGAAAATAAAACATTTGCATTGGGCATCGGTGATGGATTTTCTTCATCATCACAGCATGATGGATTGCAGTCTGCATGGATGGGGAATGTGGGTCAAGTATCAATGGCTGACATTGTCAAGAGGGGTAGGCCACAGGCCAAGTCATCCATGCATAACATTTCCATCCACAGTGCTAATCATCAGGGTGTTTTGATGCATCCAGAATTATCAGATCACAATTTGCATTCATTGCAAGTTCATGCTTCTGCAGTTTCAGAGACGAATACTGATCAAGGCGATGCTATTAGCAACAATGTTCCACAGAATGATGAATGGCCTTGTATCGAGAACCAACATGATGTTAGAGTATATGCTGTTGTTGATGCCCATGCAAATTCTGAGTACTATACGAATTCGTCAAGCTTCGGTGAAGCTAATTGGCAGCAGAACGCTCACTTAGATGAACATTTGACTGAAGATGGTTCTGTTGAGAATGCAGACGATGAAGGATCTGCTTCCATATCTATTAAAAGTACATCAGACGATAACACAGGAGGTACATCTGTTTTTTATGGTAGCTTCTATAAGGACATAAATTCTTACCAACTTCACAGCCATCCTTTTCATAATAATGGCGACTAGGACGCTTTACACTTACAGTTCATAGTTGTAAGATAGACATTTGCCTATCTACAGACTCTTAGTCTTAATTATGAATTTATTCCTTTCAGTTGAAGATGGTGTTTCATCAGTGGCTGCAAACTTAGAGCAGTTAAATTTACAGAGAGATAATCAGGGGACTGAACCAGAGGAGGACAATCCTTCTGTAGTAATTCCGAATCACTTACAACTCCATACTTCAGAATGCTTGAATCTGAGCTTCGGAAGTTTTGGATCTGGAAACAGTGCTCCACTTCCTGGGTCTGGCCCCTTGAAAAATAACTTGGAAGATACATCTGGAATGATGGATGTTTCAACAATTGGATCCTTGGATGCCAGATCCTCAGATGCTAGGTGTGTTGCTAGTACAATGGTAAACTTTGTTGCAAACATGCAATATTGTGATCATTCCTAGTTTCCTTAAACATATCTTTCTTGCAGAAATCCTGACTATTATGGCGAGGAGCATATTACTACTACCCAGGATGGAAATTTAGCTCGTGGTACCGGTGCGAATGCTATGACCTATGAACATTCTTCCATTTCACAACAAGAGGTTTTAAAACCTGAACCCCATGAAACTGTTCAGGAAAATCAATATTCATTTCCTTCATCTTCACATGGGTTTACTTATGAAAATGCCCAACAACCAGAGGTCACATTTCCTCATTCACAGACAAGCTCACAGATGCAGAACCTTGCTCCCTTCTCTGGTGTGATGGTAATGCATAGGGTTTTTAGGTTTTGGATGTTATATAGAACATGTTTTATGGCTAGGTTGTCAGTAGCGGCCCGTAGCGCCGCTAAACCGCTACCGTAGCGGATAGCGGCGGTCGGCCGCTACAAACCGCGACGCTACGCGACATTGGCCGTAGCGGAAGGTAGTGGCGTAGCGTAGCAGCAATACCACTACCCGCTACACCACTCCCATGTTGGAATTTGACGGAGAATCCGGAGATGATGATGATTTTCTTTATTAGTTCACTTCTTGTACTTGACTATTTGACAATTTTATTGTTCATTTGTGTTTAATTTTGGATCCTTCCTTTATGTTCCTTGTATTTTACATTGATTGTGAAATTATGTATTTGATTTTGTGTGACTTCTTATGTTTGAGCATTAATACTAAAAGCGGTATTGCCTCGTTTCTTGACTGTTAGTATAATTTATGTGGAATTAATACTTCACCGTAGCGGTAATACCGCTACCCGCTACACCGCTATACCATTTTCGGGGTCAGCCGCTAACTGCTATTGACAACTATGTTTTATGGCTGGGTCTTATTTTGGATCTTCAATGAATTAAAGTTGGGGCAGACTAAGTAATTACAAATCTTGTAGTGTTAAAAACTTTGTGATGACCAGGACTGTGCATTTGTCCATTCCTTACTTGGTAAATCAACCTTGTATTCTCCCAGTCCTTTGGGTGGGCGTAGTGGGTTTATCATACAAGTTAACTTAAATTTGTTGGTCCATTTTTAAATATAAATTTGTCTCCTCTTTATTGTTATACCAGTAAGTAGAAGTAGAGGAAGGCCAAGGAGTACTATCAGAGAATTGGGAATCTGGGCGGGCATATAAATGCCTTCTCTTGGACGTTTCATCCAGTTTGCTTGGGCATTATGTGTGCTTTTATATCACTCCTCTGTTGCTTTACTAAATGAACTTGTTTGAAATGAACCCCACCCTTATTAGTATATAGCTAATTTCTTTCCCCATAAAACTATATTGTTTTGCAGACCATCTTCTGTTGCTTTAATGTAGTAATAACAACTTATATAGCTCTAGTTTCTGTCTGCTATATTGTAATTCTATATGCCAACCCTGCTATCTACATCTAAATGTTAGTGTTGACTGTTGATATTTTAGCAGGCATATTCAAATTCTTTGCCCAGTGCTCTGTTGGCTTCGACAGTTCAAACAGCAAGGGAGGCTATCCAATACTCACCCTTCCCTGCAACACAATCAATGCCTGCAAAATATAGCAACATTTCTTCTTCAATTGGCGGTCCCACCATAACCATGTCAGAGGTGCATTTCTGCCCTAGCTTATTTATGTGTCTCTATATACAAGCTTTTGAGAGGAGTAAGTTGTATACATGAAACATACTATTCCAGCTTACAGAGTATTTAGACTTTTAGAACATTCTGAGCCTAAAAAATGTGCAGTGGAATTATAATTATGGCTTATGTTATATTGAAGTGCTGAGTGGTATTCCAATAAATTCTTTTTTACATAATACTTTAGGGTATATCACAAATGTCACCCTGGCTATTATGTTATTAGCTTAATGTTGGTGTAGTGTGTATGTTACATACCAACTGTGAACTTTTTGACTACTTTGTGTGTTATTATGCCAGTACTGGTGGTCAAATGATTGATTTCTCCTTTAGTAAAAGGTTTATAGAGCTAGTCATTGGTGTATTCTGAATTGAGATTGTTGGTTAATGATTACATTTGCGGAGTTAAATTTTGCATCTGTATCTTGAATTTATTGTTATAGGATAGGAAGAAGGAAAACTTGGGAATTCAGTTGTTTGATAATTTTCCTTGTCATTATGCAGGCTCTCAGAGCTAGCAGCATTTCTACACCTCATCCTAATCCACAAACCATTCCAGGTGCTAGTGTTGCCACTGGACCTACACTTCCTCAGCACCTAGCTGTGCATCCCTACTCCCAACCTAATCTTCCTTTGGGACATTATACTAATATGATTAGCTATCCATTCTTGCCTCAGAGTTATACCTATATGCCATCAGCTTTTCAGCAGACTTTTGCTGGAAATAGCACATATCACCAGTCTCTGGCAGCACTGCTTCCACAATATAAAAATAGTGCTTCTGTCAGCAGCTTGCCTCAGTCTGCTGCTACCATTCCACCTGGATATGGCATCGGCGGTATAACAAACATTCCTGGAGGAAATTTTCCTCTGAATCCACCTGCTGCTCCTACTGGGTCAACCATTGGATATGATGACGTAATAAGTTCCCAGTTTAAGGACAACAATCACATGATTTCGCTACAGCAGGTACAAATATCTTGATTTTAAAATGATTTACATTACCGCCTTTCATATTTTCTGTAACAATTCTTCACTCAAGAGTTGTGTAATCATGATGATGATTCTATTTCAAACTGATATGATCTGTTAAATTTTCTTTCATTTATGCTCGTTAAAAATCATGGTCCTTTTAAAGGCTAGCTAAAAAATGTTCAAGATGTGGTTCTTGTTGCCAGTAATTAGCTCCGAATTGTAATTTTTTGGGGGGTGGGGGCAAGGAAAAAATATAACTGATAATCTTGTCCCTTCTTTCAATACTGCTTATAAGTAAAGCTATTTTGTATTTTCTGCCAGAATGAGAATTCTCCCATGTGGGTTCATGGGCCTGGCTCTCGAACAATGTCTGCAGTTCCTCCGAGCACATATTACAACTTGCAGGGACAGAATCAACAACCAGGTGGATTTCGGCAAAGGCAGCAGCAGCAGCAGCCTTCACAGCATTTTGGACCCCTTGGGTACGCTAATTTCTACCAATCTCAGACTGGCATTCCTATGGAACATCAACAGCAAAATTCTAGGGAAGCATCCCTGGGAGGTTCGCAAAGCCAACAATCTAAGCAGTCCCAACAAATATGGCAAAACAGCTACTAATCCTAGTCAAGTCCCGGTTTTTCAGGGTCTTGATGTGAGTTTGAAAGTGGCTAATCAGAGGCATTTCCATTGTCTAATAACTAAACTTATCACTGTCTGGTCTGAAGAGACCATGAGCCCATTGCCACGAGGTTGTATTCTACATAAATTATGTTCATCATGTTTAACGTAGGTACAAGTGTGCTAATTTGGTTTACTCAGTACATTTTTTTTTTTTAATATTCTCATATGGATATAGTGAAAAATCTCTTTGGATAATTTTCTCACCTTGCACCCCTTGTACATGTGCTTATTTTTATTTTGTGATATACATTCGCCGGAAATTGTCCTTCAATTTGAATACACTATATTACCCGGATTAGTTAATAATCAATTTATTTTAGGCCTAACTTGTCATGCGCCCCTTTGGATACTTCAATTTGAATACGACTTTCTGAAGTTACTAAATCGTAAATTTTGACTTCCTATTGGAGGTAGTATTGTGATTTTAGGAAATTGTGTTAGCGAATCTCGAGGCATAAGTGGTTTTTGCACATGTTTTGGAAGTGGTACGCATTCTAGCCTTAATTTTATAAACCTGCACATGTAGTTACATAAAAGCGTGGTTAGTTACTCAATTGTTATGTAGTTCCGTACCTTAGATTTCTAAAAGAATTGTTGGACTGTTCATTTTGTTACTTGTTTTGTTACTGTGTTTTACCTTGATATGATATAATTTTTTATTATTATTTTTGGATTGAAAGATGCATATTTATATGTAGATTATTAAACAATGATCTTCTTGGTTTCATAAGCACATCAGGATTTTATGCAGATTTTTTTATGCTTGTATGCAGATTTTTTTATGTGTTTTTATGCAAAATTTAATTTTTTGTTTTTATTTATATATATTTTTTATTTTTTTTATTTTCTTTTATTTTAGGCGGGCTGGCCCGTAGCACAAATTGAACTCCCTACGTATTTTCTTTTATTGTCAAAGTTTTGGATGTAAATATTAAAACCTGCACATGTAGTTACATAAAAGCGTGGTGTTCCTTGTGGTAAAAGAATTGATTGTTTTGCTGTTCGCCACAATAAGCAAAAAATTTCCTCTCAAAATGCATTTGTACTAGGTAGGTGAAGTTGATCATTATCACAAATTGAACTCCCTACGTATTTTCTTTTGTTGTCAAAGATGTAAATATTAAATCGATGTACTCACTCTAGTTTCCCAATGAGAAAAGGAATGGTTACAAAAGAAGCACAACTGTCAACTCCAAGTACAACTCTGATTTTTCTACCTATAGTGTATTATTCGTCCTATACCTATAGTGTTATTCAGTTAATTTTCCGTTTTATCTGTTTTCCTTATAATTGTTACAATTATAAATAAAATCTAATTCTATTCTCAAATTCAAAATATCGGATTATAATTTTTTAGAAGTAGAATATTTTTACTACCAAATACTTTTACTACTAATTGACTACCACTATAATATAATTATGTATTCCGGGGAATATATTCAAAACTGTTTTTCCTCTCTTCAAAAACTTTTCAGAGATTATCAGTTGAAAAGTGGAATCTAACGGTGACTAGAGTGATAGTAGAAACATTTGGTAGCAAGTAGGGGTGCTAAATGAACCAGAGGCGAGTCTTTGGCCTAGTGATAAAAGGCCTCGGGCTCCAATTAAAAGCTCGCCTTTAGAGCCTTTTAGGATGGCTTAATTATGGGTGTCAATATAGGTTATAACACGCGGGTCGACCCGCGACACGACACAAAAATTCGTGTTTGGGTTGACCAGCAAAAAAATTCGTGTCGTGTTCGTGTTGACCCATTTTTTTTAATTATTATTATTATTATTATTATTATTATTTTAAATTTTTTTAATTTCGACCCATTTTTTTTGTCAATTACCGTTTTGACCCCTATTTTGGGTGTTATTCGTGTTGTGTCGTGTCAACACGCAAAAAATCCGTGTCTTGTTAGTGTTGAAGATTTTGAGACGAATAAAAATTTGTGTCGTATTCGTGTTGATGTATTCGTGTCGTGTCAAATGCGTGTCGTGTCAACCGTGTCAACCCATTTTAACACCCCTAGGCTTAATTCAAATGCATGTCGTGTCAACCCATTTTGACACCTCTAGGCTTAATATACTAATTTTTATTTTCATTTTATATTTTTTATATTACATAATAGCCCTCTTTCTCCCCAACTCATTTCACCCCATTTTATTGGTTAAACAGGATTTTTAAATGATTTTATACTATATTATGTTGTTCATTTATACGTTGAATTTTCATAAATATACATACGTTGAATTTATGAATCTTTGTGATATTTTTTAAATTTTAATGTCATTGATCGTATATTCTATTTAGATAAATTTTTTGTCTTATTTTTTTAAGAGGCTAACAAGTTAAATCAAGTTTTTATTTTTTGTAAATAAGTCATGCCACATGCCGATAATTATATTCATAACAGTATTAGATTAGATCAGATTGACACATTTAAACACAGGCTTAACAAGTCTGGCCCGACTCGGCCTGTTAACACCCCTAGTAGTAGAATATATTACTTCAACTTTTTAACCCATGAAATCAAATAAAATCTGAAATCCATACACATACTTTGGAAAAAAAGGAAAAAAAAAATCTTCTCGTTACAATAATCAAGTCATTCTCATATGACTTGGAGAATTTTTAATTGCGCGTGAATCTTTAAAACACACATTTACGAATAATTAAGATTTTAAATAAATATTATTACAAGTACTTATTAAGATTTATAGCATGACATAAACTTACAATGGGAAGCCTCCCCTTTCACTAAATTTTGATCACCCAAAAAAAAAAAAAAATTGTTGACAAAAGTTATACTATTTTAGTACTTTATTAATGTCGATATCAAATCATTATCAAATGCTGCTAAGACATCAGCTTATCATTCAAAGCATTAACAATATAACCATTTGAAGTCTGAATGCATCTAATTGTATAATAAACAACGAAATCACCAGAAACAATTGGTCAACTTTTTCAGTTAGGAAGTTAACATAAAAGAAATTCAAAACTTGGTTTTAGATATATGGTTGCTTCCGAAATATATACAAACAAACAGTGCTCCAAATTGAGAATCAATAGTAAATGTCCGGTATTATGATATTTACTGTTGGAGGGAGGTTCGGTGAAACGCTGAGTTTTCAGGAAAATAGGTGTTATCGACAAGTAGTTGAAATTAAAAGGGTTAGACCAGCTTACAGCAAATTGGAGTCAGACCCCATGGATCCATTCATATCAAAATGTATAAAATCGAGTTACTTCTTAAAGTAGTTGATATAAAGGTAACAAAACACAATAATGACTATTTTTTTTAATGACGTTAATTATAAAAATGATATATATTATTAATGAGACCTATTAATCTCATATTGTTAAAAACATATTGTCTCATATTATAGAAATAAACATGTAAGTCCCTTGTGTTTTTTTATTTTATTTTTATTTTTATAAAAGATGAGCCCCACATGTTTATCTCTA
This sequence comes from Gastrolobium villosum, assembly GCA_032173675.1. Classification (NCBI taxonomy): domain Eukaryota; kingdom Viridiplantae; phylum Streptophyta; class Magnoliopsida; order Fabales; family Fabaceae; genus Gastrolobium; species Gastrolobium villosum. Next base: position 152,636 of record JAVKPL010001853.1, on the reverse strand, counting down.
TGAATGAAACAAGATATCTTTAATAATATGAAAAAATATTTTCCCATTATTAATATTATCCGCTTAATTTTATACAATGTACACGGTTGATTTAAATGTTTATAATAAGTAATACAAAAAGGAAAATGCAAAAAGTGAATAATTCTTCAACCATATACAGGCAATAAGAACAACAATGTTGTAGATATTTTAAAAGTTATATATCACAATATTCATTTGAATTTATGAAGATCTAAAAAGTACGTATTATTATTATTATTATTTTATAAAAAGGTATTGCGTCCGTATTAGAATTTTTTTTAAAAAGCACTTTTTAGGGTAGGAAAAAAAACTTGTACTTAGATTTCTAATTTACAAGACGAAAGAATATATGAATAACTAATTTTCATTTCACAAGATTGTTCAAAAGTGCAGTAATATACAAGTCTCTAAAAGTCCCGAACACATGAAATAGAGAAAGAAAAGACAATGCAATTAAAAGAGGTAAAAAAAAATGAGAACTTTCATCAAACTATAAGCGTAACCATTTCTAACTCTTTTATTACCCAAACATGGAAAACTAAGCATGCCCAACAATGGTGAACATATTAAACAAACTTGCCAGATCACCATCTAACGTTTGATTAGAGGAAAATGACAATGCCTAGTGTCAGAGGGATTTGAGCAAAAGGCCTAGTGCAAGAGGAAATGGCAAAACAAAAGAAAGCCATTTCTAAGCTCCTATTCCTGACATAATTTAATTTTCCAGGTTTCTTCCCCTCTCATTGACCAAAGAATTATACAAGCACACGACACTCTTCATTCCTGAGGCAATCCAGCTTCAACTTCATCCCATTTTTCGCTGTGTCCAGCGAACTTTTCCTTCATTTGCTTAATAAGCTCTTTAGCATCATCAACCTTGGAGACACCAACAAGCCCATCCACAAGCTTTTTCATAGTTGTGAAATTAGGAACCCATCCTTTGGCCATACTTTCTTTAGAAATCTCCAAAGCATACTCAAAATCCCCACCTTGGCAAAGGAAGTGAACCAGGGTAAAATAAACATCAGCATTAGGTAAGTAACCTCTTTTCTTCATATCCCTAAACAACCTCTTGGCCTCTTCAAGGTTTCCTTCTCTACAGAACCCATGAATCAAATGAGAATAGCTAACCAAATTGGGCTTTATCCCTCTGCAAATCATTCCCTCAGACAAAGCCTTTGCCTCAGAAGATCTCTTCAACTTACACAAGCTATGAATCCTAACATTATATGTACTAACACCAGGATACAACCTATAATTCTCCTCCATCAATTTCAACAACTTCCCCACTTCCTCAAACTTCTCCTCCCTATAAAAACCCTCAAGGGAATTGCAAAGAGTTGTGGCATTGGGTTTAACATTATTCCTATCCATCTCAGACAAAACTGAATACACAGAGCTAGACGAACCAGACTCAGCAAACGCCTTAATCACTAGGTTATACGTATCAACATTTGGCTGAATCGCGTAAATCTTAGGGAATTCAAGGTAGATTCGTGTTACCTCTTTGTAGTTCTTGGCGAGGAGGGAAGCGAAGAGTAAGGCGTTGAGGGATTTGACGGAGCGAGGGACGTTGATGTCATCCTCCATGCGCGTGAAGGTGCGGAGCGCGTGGTCGAGCATGTTGGCTTGGCCGTAGAGGACGATGGCGTGCGAGAGGAAACGCTCGTTGCGGAGGTCGGGTCGGGTTTTGAGTTCCTCCAGGTATTGGCGGATTCCGTCGAAGTGGTTTGCGCCGGAGAGCTTGGAGACGGCGAGGGAGAAGGCGATGCGGTCGAGGTGGGAGGCCGGAGTGAGGGAAGCGGCGCGGCAGATTTCGAGGATGCGTTCGGGGTTGGTCTCTGTCTTGAGGAGGTTGAGTGCGCTTCTTGATTTCTCCTTCGAGGAGAGTGGCGTCGATGAGAGGATCGTCGAGTAGTGGCGGCGGAGACGACGGAGCATAAACATGGCGGCGTCTGAGTAATTAGGGTTTTTCAGCAGAGAAATGGAGGGGACAAGGGGTTTTAGCAGAGCAGATGAAGAGAGGGTTCAGTGTAACTGTCAAAGTGTGTGGACATTTGAAACGATGCGTTTTAACTATTTGGGAAATTAGTAGTTTTAACTTTGGACGCCACCATGTGGGAATAAAATAAAATTGGCCAGATTACCAAAAAAAAATAATAATAATAAAATTGGCCAAATATAAACCATAAAAGAAAATCAAAATAAAAATAATAAATCACCGAAGAAAATGAAAACACGACCAAATCAAACTTAGAAGTGGTTCGGTTCAAAACTTATTCGTTCGGTTCGAAACTGGTTCGGTTCGGGAGTGGTTCGATTCGATTGGAAACGGTTCGGTTCAGTTCGAAAACGGTTTAGTTCGGAAACAGTTTGGTTCGGAAACAGTTCGGTTTGAAACTGGTTCGGTTCGATTGGAAACGGTTCGGTTCAGAAACGCTTCGGTTCGATTCAAAATGGTTCGTTTATCATCTATAATTTAACATTACGAGAAAAAATTTTCTACACTCACAATATTTTATGGGGCCCACAGTAAAAAAACTCTGACACGCAAAATGAATCTCTATAACATAACACAAACACTTTTTCTACAATATAACTCGTATAAAACCTTTAACTTTTCACGTTATTACAGGAAAACATTTTCTCGCATGAGATCTCAATTCTCATTTTGTGATCCTTCGATTTGTGTGCAAAACTTTTCTTTTCATTTTTTATTTTTAATAAATGTGTGACCCACCACTAGTTAAGTCACAACATGAGAATTCAATTCTCATGTATGATAAAATCAAATCCCAGTATTACATTTACCGGACTTCGGTAGAAGAAAATTTCTTTTGCACATTTCCAAAAATATATTGAGAAAGTAATTTTTCTAAAAATATTACTTAAAAATTATTTCGTAAGTCAAAATATTCTCGAAAATCTTAATTCAAATTTATTGCTTTTAAGTTTAGTTGATTGTCATTTGTTGCCGGAAATAATGGGTAATTTTACAAAACTAAAGCTTGTATGTTTCAATGTTAAGCTTTATGATTTCACAGAATAACATTCCTTTGAAGACTATGTTTGATGAAGCCCTCGCAACATGGTGCTGTGAACTGCGACATTGAAAGAGAGAGAGAGAGAGTGAACAATGAGAGAGAAGAGGGTTTTTGATTGTAGAGATAGAAGGTTGAAATGGTTGATCACTAGTTTGTTCAAAGGTTTTGATTGTTGAATTGAACGTGCACTTTGTATTTTGGCAAAGACAGAAAACAACCAAAAACCAAATGGTGGGAATTCAAAAATACCATCGATTCGATGGTAATTTTCGAAAAGATTTTACTTCACGAAAATAAATGAATTTGATTTTCATAAATTTTTTTCTGCAATTCTTATACCAATGTGGATAAATAAGATTTTCGATATTAATTTTTTGAGAATATAAAATTTATCCTTTTACCAAACGATCCATTAGCGCTGATTTGGATTTTTTTTTAAAAAAGGAGAATATTTATAGTTTTAAAATTAGTATTTTATATTAAATATTTAAATTAAAAAAATCTCTCATATTTTCTCTTAGTATAAAATACAATAATTTTAATTAAGGAAAAATATTTATGCTATTATTGCAGAAAAATTTTCTATGCCACAAACTCATTTTTATATGAGTGTAAGAAAAATTTTCTATGGTAAAAGTACAAACATTTGCTGCTACACTTACACAAAAAAAAAGAAAAAGAGAAAATAAGTTAAAGGGATCCACTTACTTTTATGTGAGTGTAGCAGAAAATTCTTTTGCAAAAAAAAAAAAAAAAGATCCGTAATTAAAATAACATAATTCTATGTTATTTAAAAAGACAAGTACTGGCAAAAAAATATTAAAATATTATTATTTATATAATAAATTATGAAAACATAGCATTTTTAAATGATTTACGAATATATTACACCCAGTCTTGCTCAAAATGAATGTGATCGCTCGCGCCCAGATTAGGTGCAATAGAGTGACGGTCCCACCCAATTTAGGGGCGGCTCACTTGGTACTGATATGCTGCACAAAAAAAGTCAATCAAGAGTTTGACTATAAAATTTTGGAAGACCATAAATTTTGACTTGGTATTTGAATCAGGTGATTTTTTATTTCACATAACTTTTCGATATTTATGCATTGACATCACATTAAAGGAGATTTGGTCAAAAAAATTGATTTTTTTTAACTTGATATATTTTATTGTAAAATTCTAAAAGACTATAATTTTTGACCCGGGTGACTTCATTGAAGGGGATTTGCTCAATTTCCCCCCCTCAAAAAGTGTCGTTTAACATATTTTATTTTTGTGGATGATGTTATATAAATTTTACATTTCTAATATTAACAAATATTCCTTCGGGGATTTGATTTTTCAATGCTTATATATCAAATAGTTACGTGAAATCAGATTTAGTAATTTTTTTTGGTGTGATTTAGTAATTTAATTATAAAATAAGAAAGATAAAATTTCAATCGAATTATAAAAATATATTGGCGGGGCGGCCTGGAGCCTAGTTTTTCACCTTTAACTGTCAGCATTATATATAAATATTTTTTTTTTGCAAGAATTAGTGTCGTTAATCCTTAGAATTTCACAAATTTGTATTTACAAAAATTGAAATTAGATTTAGTAATTTAATTATAATAGAATAAGGATAAAATTTCAATTGAGTTATTCATCGAATTGGACACTCATTATTAACATCGGCAATTACACAGTAAATGACTTATTCCTAATAGGTATATTAATTACTGCTATTTCCATTGATTGTTAAAAGATCCCTCGTAATATAATTACTTTGTGTTTTGAAAACGTATACTGTGACCTTTGAAATTTTCCATGCAATCAGAATTAGAATAGGAATTTCTTGAAATTTTCCATGCAATCAGGTTTACAATAGAAGTATAATTTTTTTAAATATATTTTTTTTGAAAAAAATACTCATACAATTTTTTTCTTTTTGTGAATTACTTTTTAAGTTAAAATTTTAATTTATTTTCTTTTAAAGTATAAACATGCCATTTCTTATTTTTTTGATTTAATTTCAAAATTTAAATTATTTTGTATCAACTATACTTAAATTTTTATAATTTTAAATATTTTTTTGTTTAATCTATAATTTTATATTTTAATTTTTAATTATGTTTTGGTGAGAAATTGATTGATTAATAAATGACAGTTTATGGTGTGTTATTATGTTTGATTCTTTAATCAGTCTTTTAAAATTCCTTTCACGGTATGATTTATGACATTTACAAAAAATTTTAAGTTATCATTCCTTTTATTATTACTTACAGTTGGTGATTGTCAAATTTGTTTCGATTCGTTAATCAGTCTTTTAATATTCTTATGGATGTTGATTTTGGGCTTTTATGAAAATTAAATAATATTTATTAGGCTTGACGTTTCCAATGCATATAGTTAACCCTACAATGTTTAAAATTCAAATTTTGATATTAAAACAAATTAATGCTGGATATTAAGTTTAAATTTCAATTTTAAAAGTGTTTGCCACAAATACCAATGCAAGTAGGGATGTGCATGGGTCGAACCGAACCAGATTTTTTGAAAAACCGAACCGAATTGGTTTAAATGGTTCGGTTCGAAAGTGGTTCGGTTCGGAAGTGGTTCGTTTCGGTTTGAAAGTGGTTCGGTTCAGTTATATTAAAAGAAAAAAATTTAAAAATTTAAAAAATAAAGTTATAAAAATTAATTTGGTTTGGTTTGAAAATGGTTCGGTTCGGTTCGGAAACGGATTTTAAAAGTTAGTGGGATTTTTTTTTAAAACCGGTTATTTTATGGAGCGGTTCGGCCTGACAAATTATTTTGCACACCCCTAAATGCAAGAGTTAATAAGATCTTAATTGAGTTTTTAAATTTAAAGTTAAAATAAAAATTTGAAAAGTTATTATAATAGGAAATATTTCAAATTCCTCTAGAATGAACACAAAGCTGAAAATAGTTAGAAATTTAGAAATTTGAATTTGATATTATGAATCAAGATAATTACAATATGGAAAGTTGAAATAATAATAATTTTCTCGGTACATAAAATAAGAACCCCAAACGCAACACAACAAAGAAACACTTTCTAATAAAATTTGGATTTAATATGTTATGCAATCAGAAATTTATCCTTCTGTTGCAAATTCATTTTCAGCAGCAAAGCGTATCCTTTATATATTTAAGATAGCTATATATATAGATATATATTGTGGTGAAGTAAGAAGGACATAAAATAGGAAATCAAAACTAATCAATTGCTAGAAAGGAAGTTTAATAAATGGAAAGAAAATGACATTGATTTGATTTTTATATATCATTTTTTGGAGAAATTTAAATATTTTCATCTCTTATTTCTAATGTATTTCATATTAGTCTTATGATTGGATCAAAAAATCAAAATTTATAATAATATTAAATAGAGCCAACTCGACTAAAAATAATTAGGATTGGATAAGAAAATAAAAAATAAAAAATTAGGAATAGGAGGTATTTTATTATTTTTTCTCTCTCCTTTATTATTAACATTGATCCATGTCATTTGATTCTTCATATAAGAAGATCGGATCCCTCCGCCTATAACCCTAAAACCCAACATCCTTAGCCTCATCGTCGATTTGATTTTCCTCGCTCTCTTTCTGGATTCTTCGCTGCTGAACTGAGGTTTTTTCTTTCTCTATCTCTCTCATCCTTCATTTCATTTTCTTTTTTCGTAATTAATCCCTCTTTGTTGATTTTACTGATAAAGATCTGAAATAAACTTTGTTTTTTAATCTGAGCCATATTCTACGTTGCTGATGAAACCTAGTAACTTTGCTTTATCTCACTTTATTCAAAGATAAAAAGAAAAAGAAAAAGAAATGATAGGGATCAATAGCATTACCGGTTTGTTTTGCATTGAGATTCGAATTTCGAAATTCAGCATCTCAGTTGGATGACAATATATTGTTGTTGATTCAGCCAAGTCACAAAAGAATTCTCTTTTGATATATGATTGCTTTGAGTTTATATTTTCTTTCTTTTATTTGTTTTAAACATTTGTGTTCTCAGTTTTCAAATTCCTTATTATGCTTAAGATGTTAAGCAGTTTTTTTTTTTTTTTTTGGATTGATGGTGCATTTAGGCCACTGTTTAGGGCTCAGTGGATTTTGAAACTTTGTTTGGCCATTGTGGGCTTATCTTTTGTTTCCACTGACTATTCTTGCAGGATTTTTATTCGAAGGGACAGAAAGAAGATATGACAATCAATGAGAGTATTCAATCAATGGGATTGAACATAGGAATGGACCGGTAGGACAATATTAGTTAAACACCATTGAAATTATAGATACCACTGAGTGTTTCCTTGAGTGATCTTCAATTATTACATTACATCTGAAGGAGGTGCATAGCCATCTAAATATTCTTGATTGATGGATGAGATAAATGATTTGCGTATGGAGCCTCCTGCAATAACCAGTTTGGGATGTTCTTTAACAAGTGCAGAGGAAGTAAATTCATCGCAGAAGCAGAAAAGGGCTATAGAGGAGAAGAGACAAGGTAAAGCTGTTGAGCATAACAATAAAGGTCCTGATTTTTCACTGAATAATTCTTCACAGAAGACTGATGATACTATAAAGGATCCATCACATGAGTCCCCAGCTTTGCCTAATTTGTTAAGTTCTCAGAGAAGTGAAGAATTTAATTCGGAAAAGAAATATAAAAAAAGGAAAAAGACAGAACATAATGCTACTGAAAGCAATGTTAACAGTTGTGATGCTCCAGAGGATACCTTTTTATCAAAAACTTCTACACCTGCTTTGGATATGCTTTCAGAACATCCAATTGAAGATGTTTCTACTGATTCTGGAATGAGACAATCTTGCATAGAAATGGATAGTTGTCTGGGAGAAAATGAAGAAAAACAGCAGAATATTGCAGAAAACAGCAACAGAGTGGATAAAACTAACACTTGCAACACAAAGAAAAAGCTTCTCATCCTTGATGTGAATGGACTGCTTGCTGATTTTGTCTGCTACGTTCCTCGAGGATATCGGGAACCAGATTTTTCGCTTACAAGGAGAAACGGTAACATGATCAAATATCACGTTTCCTCATTCCGTACATGTCATATCTTGACATATATGTTTTGCTTTTTGCAGTTTACAAGAGGCCCTTCTGTGATGATTTTCTGAAGTTTTGCTTTGACAGATTTCATGTGGGTGTTTGGTCATCTAGAGCCAAGTATTTGCCAATCTATGACTGATCTTATCTCATTGCTTATGTTTATTAGTTTGACTTAGGTTTAAGATGCAATAATGGTCCAATTTATATTTCAGCAATAGAAAAATGGGCCTTATACATTTATTCTTACTGTACCTTGATGCTTTTATATTATTATTTGCAGGAGTAATGTTGATAAAGTGGTCGAATTTCTTATGGGCAAATCTGCATCCAAACTGCTCTTTTCTTGGGTAATCTATTCTAAATCTTCTTGAGTTTTTAGCATAATTTTTAGGGCTTGTGGTTTGGTAAATAAATATGCAATGAATAATTTCTTTTTCTCAAGGTAGTCTTAGGATCTATCTTCTATCTAATTGTGCTGTATTAACATTTTTACTCTAAATGGCTTGTGTTGGCTAGATGTTAAGTGGTTATTAAAATTAATATATGTGTCCATTCCTTGCATTTTGAGTGATGGGAAGTCTTGGATATCAACAAAATATTGCAATATTGCGTCACTTATTTAATATCTCAGAGTTAGTATTTCATGTGTCTGCTCACTTACATACCTTCTCTTGTGGAGGATTTTCCATATCATTAATTATAGGTAAGGCTACCTACCATAGACCCTTCTCTGGACCCTGTGCATAACAGGAGCTTTATAGCTCAAGGCTTCCCCTTTTTATTACCCAACAGAAGCTACCTTGTAGTTCTATTTTTTGTTCATTTGAATTGTATACTTGAATTTCACTCTAGGAAAAATGGAATTGGATTGATATTATACATTTTAATTGCTTTCTAGGGAAATGGTTTGTTTTTCATGCCATAATAAAAGATGGAGATAGATGTAAATAATTGTTGTTATCAATTTACTCCTCTTTGGAATTTATCTAGACGCCATTGAATCTTTCTATATTGTTTTATGTAGAATCAGTCCCACTGTACTATGACAAAGTTTAGTACTGTTGAGAATAGAGACAAGCCCCTTGTGTTGAAGGAACTTAGAAAGTTGTGGGAAAAGGTGGAACCTGGTCTTCCATGGGAGAAGGGAGAATTTAATGAGTCAAACACATTATTATTGGATGACTCCCCTTACAAGGCACTAGTGAATCCTGTAAGCTCTATTGTTTGGTTTTCCTTTCATGCAACAAGCTTAACTTTCTCTTGTTATATCGTTTTCACCTATTTTGTCAATTCACATTTGCAAATTATTTTCAGATGTACACAGCAATATTTCCTTATTCTTACCACTATTACGATAGCACAGACTCATCATTAGGTGAGATCTCGTCACATCCTATATTTCTTTTCAGATTGTTAGCTTTATTTCCATTGATTGATATATTCAAAGTCGTTTTTTATATATTAAATGCTCTTAAGAATATTGACGTGCCTCTAAGATTGTGTGTCTTAATAATTCATGTTAACCCATATAATCTTTCACAGAATCCTGCATTTTAACCTAGCTCATTCTTGTTTACTGTTAACAGGACCTGGAGGTGATCTTCGGGTTTATTTAGAAGGGCTGGCTATGGCTGAGAATGTCCAAGAGTATGTGTCATTGAATCCATTTGGCCAACGCCCAATAAGAGAAACAAATCTATCTTGGCGTTATTATCGTAAAGTTATAGAAGCAGTTAAATGCGAACAAAGTGGTAGGTCCACATCACCAGGTAGGGAGCGAACTGCTTACCAAAGAATGCAGGATGAAGGCTCTCCAGGTAGGGAGCGAACTGCTTACCGAAGAATGCAGGATGAAGGCTCTTGAGACTATTTTCATTCATATTGATGCAAGAGGTGCGTCTTTTTGTCACTATAATCATTGAAATGCTGTTGAGCTTTGGTTGGTAAGGTGAAATAGATTAGTTATATGCATACCTGCTATCTAAGCCAGACAAGGGTAGTACTCAGACTGTATTGTGTTTATCTTTCTTTACCCTTCTTCATAGGTTTATTAGCTCAATTAATGAAAATTTTGAAAATTAATGTCAAAATATCATGTCAATTATTAATTGAAAATTAATGTCAAAATATCATGTCTGAAATCCTGGTATCAGTTGTGTTGGTGCAATTTGCATATTGTTCTGTCTAGATCAGAGAAATGTCTAGCCTATGGCTAGTAAGTCTAGGGTTGGCAAAATGGGCCAACTTGACTCGACCCGACCCAATCTGTGTTCAATCCGAAAAAACGAGTCGGGTTAGGATTGGTTAAAAAAAAAAAGACCAGAAAACCCAACCCAACCCAACCGGACCCGAGTCGGGTTAGGGTTGACTCACGGGTTGGCTTACGGTTGGCTCGAAAAATAGGAAAAATAGAATAAAATTTCATTGATTCTGTTAACTTCTAAATTTCATAGCTCGTGATGATCCTGCATGATTGGTTCCTCGTTACAATTTTCAGGACTTGTGAAACCACCGTTTCTCTCATTATTGGAATTGACAATTTTTCTCCTTGTATAGGTTTTAACATTCGGAAATTTATTAGAGAAATGATAAACTGCTGGGTAATCATCATGTTTCTTTTCCATACTTAAATTCTTCACAAAACCACTCTTTTCTGCAGGGATGCAACTATTATCATTTATACCTTGCTCTATCTTCAATTTTACAGCTTCTAATACAGACTCTTCTGCAAAAAACTTAGCATTTGATACAACTGAATTGCTGCTACAGCTTGATTCTTGAAGCTTGAAGGTCATCCACTCTGTTGCTGTTTTCTGCAATATTAAGCTGTTTTTCTTCATTTTCTCCCGACAACAATCCATCTATATGCAAGATTGTCTCATTCCAGAATCAGTAGAAACATCAATTGGATGTTCTGATAGCATATCCAAAGCAGGTGTAGAAGTTTTTGATAAAAAAGTATCATCTGGAGCATCACAACTGTTAACATTGCTTTTGGTAGCATTATGTTCTGTCTTTTTCCTTTTCCTTTTTTTATATTTCTTTTCCGAATTAAATTCTACACTTCTCTGAGAACTTAACAAATTAGGCAAAGCTGGGGACTCATGTGATGGATCCTTTATAGTATCATCAGTCTTCTGTGAAGAATTATTCAGTGAAAAACCAGGACCTTTATTGTTATGCTCAACAGCTTTACCTTGTCTCTTCTCCTTTCTAGCCCTTTTCTGCTTCTGCGATGAATTTACTTCCTCTGCACTTGTTAAAGAACATCCCAAACTGGTTATTGCAGGAGGCTCCATACGCAAATCATTTATCTTATCCATCAATCAAGAATATTTAGATGGCTATACACCTCCTTCAGATGTAATGTAATAATTGAAGATCCCATTGATTGAATACTCTCATTGATTGTCATATATTCTTTCTGTCCCTTCCCTTAAAAATCCTGCAAGAATAGTCAGTGTAAACAAAAGATAAGCCTACAATGGCCAAACAAAGTTTCAAAATCCACTGAGCCCTAAACAGTGGCCTAAGTGCACCATCAATCCAAAGTGAGATAAAGCAAAGTTACTAGCTTTCATCAGCAACGTAGAATAAGGCTCAGATTAAAAAACAAAGTTTATTTCAGATCTTTATCAGTAAAATCAACAAAGAGGGATTAATTACAAAAAAGAAAATTAAATGAAGGATGAGAGAGAGAGAGAGAAAGAACCTCAGTTCAGCAGCGAAGAATCCAGAAAGAGAGTGAGGAAAATCAAATCGATGTTGAGGTGAGGATGTGGTGTTTGTAGGTATTTTTGTTTATACTCTTTTGTTCGTTTTGTGTGTTTTTTATACTGATTCTTTGAAACCTTCCGCCCTGAAAAATGAAAAAAAAGAGAATCAGTATAAAAAATACACAGAACGAATTAAAGAATATAAACAACAATACCTACAAACACAAACGAACAAAAGAATCGGAAGCACTCTTAAATGATGTAAACGAATCGGAGGTAAGCCAAAGGAACCAAAAAATAATACCAACGGAACAATCCACCGAAAGATAAATGAACAAAAAAAATCGTAGAATAGCTTAAAAAAACCCTAAACACAACTTCTCTATTCATTAAAAATGCATGTGCCCAACATTTTCTAAGGAGAAGGCAGTGAGATTTAATTGCATTGAAAAGATGAACTGATATAAAAGCTTCACCATTTTTTCAAAAAAAAGAAATTAATAACATTTTTAATTAAAATTAATTCCAAAATATTTTAAATTCAAAATTGTAATTAGATGACCAATTTCAACGTAAAAAGCAATTCAAACAGCTGATTTCTTTTTTATACCAACGTGATGGGTAGTGGGACATTCAATACCTTGTTTGCCACCATAAATGATCATTTAATTATTCGATTTAAAAAATAAAATTCAATTTTTAAAAGAAATTATTTTTTCAATTTGCCAAAAAAGGAAAGTTTTTACATGCCATGTAATGTAAACATAATTTGTAGAATTATTCAGAAAATGACACATTTAGAACATTTAACTCTCTTATATATATATATATATATATATATATATATATATATATATATATATATATATATATATATATATATATATAGATGTGGGCATGAGTGGCCATGACTATTTTGAACGTGAGTAAAATAGGTAAATCGTTTTTATTTAAATAATAATAGTTTAAATTTTTTTGCCGACATACACTAATCCCAAACAAAAATCATGAGAGAGAACAAACACTAAAAAGTAGAAGTGGGAGTGAAGATGGCATTCTGGCAATGTCCATTTGGTCAGTTACATATGTTGTAGGTCGTTATCATCAGGGAGGGCATCTCGTGTCAGTTACTGTGCGCGCGCACAACGTGTCTCTCTTCTTTCCTTTATCATTATTCTTTTCGTTTGTGTATTGTGAACCATCTCCACTCACCACTCATCACTCTCTCCATTTTCCTCTGGTAACTTTTTCTTTTCTTTTCTTTTCTTTTTTCTGCAATGGTTGTGTTGTTTTGTTTTTGCTTTTGACCATAGGAAGGTTCTCTTGTAGAGGTTTTATTGCATTATGAAAGTTCTCTAAAGTTATAAATCACTCTTTGTTCAAAGAAAATATTTTGTGTTAGAGATAGCTTTTGATGCATGTTGATAAATGATTTAATATTTATATCCAGCCATCCTTGTGGTTAGAGTTAGACAATCTCATGCTTTAATTAACTACAATAGCAAAATAAATCACCAGTTCTGTTTAAATTATTTTCATTCACACTTTGCTGCTTTTTCTTCTTATTTCAATAATAATAAAAAAACCACTCCCGTTAAACTCGAGTAGCTGAGTGTGGGATGGAGGAAATCCTTGTACGCAGCTTTACCCTTGCATAATTGTAAAGAAACTATTCCCTGGATTCTTATTTCAATAAGAATACCTAAATTTAAAATCAAGACCTTTTACCTTCAAATTGTAGCATTAATTTGTGATAAGTCAGGGAAGCTTGATGTTGATTGTCAAAACCAGGCTTGACATCAGAAGAAGTTTTTGAAACATCACATTAGTGTAACTTTATTTTATTTTATATAAGAGTGGTTTTTCATGTGAAGATCTAACTTATAAGCTCTATGTTGGCTTCATGAAGAGCAGAAAAATGAATGATACAAAAGATCAATCACATTCCTCAAGAAAAAAGAAGAAATCAGAAAGCCTTAAAACTAATTATGGCAGTGATCCCAATCCTGGAAATGACCTTTGGACAGATGGACTTATTTGTGCTTTTGAATTTATTCGAGGACAAAAAAGATCAGGTAAATCCAGGTCCTCATCAAAGATCACAGACGGACTACACTTTGATGGACAATATTCAACGATGCATGTCCCTTCGGATGGTTTAATGGAGGCTTCTTCCATGAGACTAGATGAAAACAAGCTCTCACATCCTTCATCTGTAAATATCTTGAGGGACAATTCGTTTGCTGCGTCTGATGATGACCGAGGGAGCCAGGTTCTTCAGTCTGGCCAATCCAATACTCCAGAAAAGTATGTGGGTAGTCATTGGGTACCAATTGGATGGGCAAGAATTTCAGAACTTGTCCAATCAGTTCAGGTTGATGCAGTCTGGTCTTCTCATCAACTTGAATTTGAGGATTGTGAAGATGATGTTACTGTAGCAGATTTGGCAGCCCCCTATTGGGAGCGTCCGGCTGGGCCTATATGGTGGTGCCATGTTTCTGCAGATCACCCCACTGTTGAGGCTTGGCTCAGCAATGCTCAATGGTTACATCCTGCTGTTAGTTTAGCTTTGAGAGATGAAAATAGGCTTATAAGTGAGCGGATGAAACACCTTCTCTATGAGGTACATTGCATTTTCAGCATTGGTATTTGCTAGTCGTAATAATATAATCATTTGACAATGTATATTTTGATCTAAGTTTGCTAAGAGCATTTACATGTACACGTAAAGCACATGATGGCATATGTGGCTGTGTATATACAATAATATTTCAAGTTAAGTTCTTCAATTGTATTATGTTTTTGTTGATCGCCTGAATGCTTCAAGGTTTGCGGTGTCCTTGTCATATTTATGTTTGTCATGTATTACTTAGACAAGTCAGTGACCTGATGGATTTTGTTTTCTCTTCTGAGTTTGCAACTCTTAATAGGAAGACAGCGACAGATGCAATATTCAACGGATTTGGATTAGTGTTTTCTAGGGCAAATTAAGTGTGCAAAACAGGTGAATTGAAGGGTTCTATATTGAATGTGAGGGAGGGGGGAATTTAAGGAAATAGTGTTAGATACCAAAATGATAGTGAGCAGGAGCGGGCCTGGAAAGTGTATACTAGAAGATACAAAAGGAAGGAACAGTTAGATAGTTAGGGTAGTTAGGCATGTTGGGTTTGAGCCGGAAAGAACAGTTAGTTCTGTTCTGGTAGTTAAATAGGAGAAGCAGTGTACAGAAGAAGCAGTCAGATATTCATTCAATTGAAGTGTCTTGAAGGCTAAGTTGAGAAGGGGAAACTTTGTAAATGAGTTCTCTCCTGCAATTGATTCACAGAATCAGAAGCTAGATTCTTCATGCCATTCTTTCCTCTCTTATCTCTTAATTTGTGTTTCCCTATATTTCCTCAATTAATCTTGTTCTTCTCACACTTGAACCCTAACATCGAGGCATCACTCTTTTCACGAGTCAGAATAGGTGAGCAAGGAGGCATCAAACAATGAGAAAGGATCAGATCTTTATCTTGTTTGGTGCTTGTTAAGGACACGAGTAATTTAATAATTATGTTAGTAAACAAAAAATTCGTCCCATCTCATACCCCTCAAATTGGGGGGGTGGGTGATGGGGGAAGAAAAATAGATGAATTGGATGGAATAGACTCCATTAGGTCTCATTCTATTCCACCCTATTTCAAACAATTCAAATAATGGCAACTAATGCCATTCCGTTCCATCCCTTTCCTTCAATTCAAACATAGTCTTAGTGTTTATCATTTATGCCTTTTTGAAAGTTTTATAATGATCTTAAGAAATGTTTAAACAATAAGATGAAGATTAATACAAGGAATCTGCTAATAGTAAATAACATTTGCAACAAGTCAATGATTATCATGTTACTCTTCAAAAAATTTCCATGGACACCAGTCTAAGTCAATTACTGATTATTAGACTTTACTCTTATATGTAGGTCCCAGTCAGAGTTGCGGGGGGGCTGTTATTTGAGCTCTTGGGACAATCAGCGGGGGATCCTCTTGTTGAAGAAGATGACATTCCGATTGTAGTTAGGTCTTGGCAAGCACAAAACTTCCTAGTAACTGTAATGCATATAAAAGGATCAGTGTCAAGGGTAAATGTTCTGGGTATAACAGAAGTTCAGGTTGTTCTTGCTTGCCATTTCACTTCACTGACGTCTAGTCACTAATTAAAATTCTTATACAAAGATGTAATTCATTTTGTGCTCTGCTTTGGTTAGGAGCTTCTTTCTGCTGGAGGGTACAATGTGCCGAGAACAGTGCATGAAGTTATAGCACAGCTTACATGCCGTCTCTCTCGGTGGGATGATAGGTAATGACAACATTTTTCTTAATATTTGATGCAGGTAATAATTAGGTTGCTCCCATATGAAAGTATGAAACAATACATGTGTCGGTCTCATGTCTCTTTCTGTGTTTCTATTCTTCAGTATAAAATTGTTAACATATGTTTTTTCTTAGTTATCTTACATTAGATTAAACTGACCTGCTCTTATAATAACATGGCAAATATTTTCTTACTACATATCATGCTTGAGCAAACTTACATATATGGTTTTGGTCCTGAGAGAGAAAATAAGTTGGTTCATATTTGGCATCATATCAATAACTTTGTAGATAGTTTGTAATATGCAAGCTTGTGATTATACGTGGATAAGCTAAATTTAGTAATAAAGATAATTTTCTTCTTAATTTAGTGCAATGGTTTGCTTGAGTGTTGCATGGTCCAGATTTGTTTGATGTGTACCAGTATATCTTTTTCTCATCCATATGAAAAGAAAATGAACATGAAAGGAAAAATACGAAATACAAAATAAAGAAGTAAGTATAGAAGGAAGGAATAAGAAAGAAGGCAATTGAAAGCAATTCACCAGCTGACTGTTGATTGGAGATGAATTTCTAGAAGCCCTGAAAATTTGGTATAGGGATTCCTCAAATTAATTGCTTATGCAGTGAAAATCAACCAATTCATCACTTGGCAGGGGAAAAAAGACAAGTTACTACTAAAAAGCTTGCAATCAAAAAATTGAGAATTTTATAAAAGGCTAAATTACAAGGAACCCCTCCAACTATGGGTCATGTGCAGAAACCCCCTGTACTTGAACTCATCAACACATCTCCCTATACTCACCAAATTGTGCTTATTACTCTGTATTGGCTCTCTCATTCATATGTAGAAAACTCCATACAGGGAGTCAATAAGCATGGTTTGGTGAGTTTCGGGAGATGTGTTGGTGAGTTTCAAAGCACAAGGGGATTTTCTGCGTATGACTTATAGTTGGAGGGAGTTCCTTGAAATTGTAGCCTTTATCAAACTAATGACAAGCTTCCAATCCAAAATATGATAAAAACTACTCCTCATTAAACCCTGACTAGCAGGGTGGGGTGAAGACAATTGTTGTACGCAGCTTTACCCTTGCACACCTGCATAGAGGTTGTTTTTCGGATTCGAACCGTGACCTTTCAGTCACAAAGGAGCAGCTTTTACCACTGCTCGAGGTTCGTCCTCTTTTTTCCAATCCAAAATATGATAATTTTATAAAACTATGTGTTATCATTCACTGAGGATCTATTTCACCATCTTTATTTGGCACTACGTTCTTACAACTATATAACTTTTCTCCTCCCTCTTGTTCTTTGTGAATCAAACTTGAATCTTCTATCTTCATACTAAGATTGTAGTTTATTGATGTAACCCAGAAAATGGGAAACGAGAAAATGAAGATATTCGCACAAAGATATGGGTAGCTTCAATCCAATATAAATTAAGGGAGAATTATCCAGTGTGTTAGTGTTGCATCTTGGCATTCCTGAAATACTTTCCCAAACCCAAAACTGGTCCTTTTATTTATTTATTTTGAGTTGCCTGGAGCTCTGGATACTTTTAAAAAACATACACTTATTCTGGAAAAGAAGAAAAATCTTTCAAAAGTTGGTTAGGTCTTGCTCTAATTATGTCAAAGATTTGCAATCTTACAACAATCTTAAAACATGCAAAAGATTGTCACTCCGTTTGAAAATTATAGATTCAAATGTCTGAGGGTCAGTTAAGTCTGTAAAATATTATGACATTAAATGTTTCAAAAGAAGAGATATCAAGCATAGGGAAAAATGATTGATTTAGTTTCTTCAAAAATGAATTCTTTTCCGTATTTAATTTTTAATATTATGACATTGTGTTGTCTATCACTCCTAGCTCTGCTGATTTACAAAAAAGGGGAAAAATATGGATTGCTAGATTAGATTTTGATGTGGGTTTTGGTGTTAATTTGTCTTCTTTAGTTTTTTTTTACTTTTATGCTCTCGTACTTGATTACATGGGCACATTGGTACCTCAGGAGCGTCTCTTAGGTAAGTAGCACGCAAAGATGGACATTTTGCCCAATGCTTGCATTGATGTTCAGTGCACCTTTTTTTCCCAACTGCATTTCATTTAAACTTCAAGTCATGTTACTTTGGTTTAACATTTTTGTTTAGTTTTTCAGGTTATTTCGTAAATCTATATTTGGGGCAGCAGATGAGATTGAATTGAAGTTTATGAATAGGTTCTTAAATGTGCATTGTGTGTGAATTCAAGTCATTCCAATTTTGTAAGTTGTCTTCCACTAAGTTGACAGTTTTCCCTTTGACCAGGAGAAACCATGAAGATTTAAATCTTTTTGTCATAATATTAAATCAAGAAATCAGAAAGTTATCAAGACAGGTATGCTCATTCTTGTTAAGCAGAAGATACCTCTTTAGAGGAATTACTAATTTTATTATTTGAGGCTGAAATGCACTTGAAAGGAGAAAACTGAAATATTATTATTTCTCAAGTCAACATGTACAAAGGGTTACATTATATATAGAGACTAATGAGGCTAATGGGTCGAAGGGAATAAATCCAAATCCTATAATAAGGAAACACTTATCTTGCTAATAAAATAAATACAATAATTTACAACAAATTCTTTTTTATGTGATTATTTTCACTCAGTAATAGAGGATAAAACGACGGTTCAGGTTTTTAAATGGTTAGAGGGTTGCAATTCACAGGTTGATCTTTTGGTTGCTGGTTAAATAGTGCATCTTTCACTTATAAAATTTAAGTATAATTTTATGAGAGTATACAGGAACTGTATGTCTAAATTAGCCACACAAGGGTATATATATACTAGTGAGTTTTAATTACAGCCATAGTAACAAGTAATTATCTCTGAAAATTGCTCCTTAATTAGAGGACTAACGTACTTTACACATGCATTATTAAAAAAGTATTTCTATGAATTATTCTGGAAGATTCAAATCCTGAGTAAGACGTATGTGAATTTAGTTTTGATGTTACATCTCTTAATAGAAATTAAGAACAAGAAAGTGGATATAATTGAACTGAAGCTGCAGATCTGTTTGATAAAAAGTTGTTAGTAAACTAAATTCTAATTGCTATTGAGATGTGTCATGTGTGAGTTGACAAAACTAAATTATTAGAATTGTAAAATGTCCATTGGCCATATTGAGCTACACATAACTGTTTGCACTGAAGTACCTGGTAGTTGTTCATGTGCAGGTGGTCTAAAGTTATCACGCTTGTGAGGGCTGGCAATGAACTGAACCAACTTGAGAGTAGTTTAAGACTCGACTAATTATTTAGCTCGATGGACTTGGTTCATGACCCAAATAAGCTAAACTTGAGCCAAGTACTGCTAGACTCTTTTAGTTAACGAATTGGCTCAATGTATGTGCATGTATATGCGTATATATATAATTGATTAGTTGAGTTGAATTATGACCAGGTTCAAGAGCTAGGTTGGTTGATAATAGGATTTGAAAGCAGAAAACACTTTTTATTTTTGTTTGGTGTAACTAAGCAGGTCGCTACTTATGCGACAAGGAATTTCGCTACCTTAGGACAGTTAGAGTTACTGCCGCCGTATAAGACTGAAATATATTTTTTCATATATTGATTGACACCCAAAGGGTTCATTATATACAGATTACAAAGTAGTTAAGGAGATGAGGTAATAAATAAAATACACAGTAACCAAAGAGACATCACACTAACCAAAGAGACATCACACTAATCAAAGAGACATCACACTACTCAAAGAGACAAGTAGTTAGAAATAATTAAGAGACTCTAGAATATTCTACACTCCCCCTCAAGTTGGGAGATATATATTGATCATCCCCAACTTGCTAATTAAATCCTCAAAGATGGGTTTGTGTAATCCTTTGGTGAGAATGTCGGCTGTTTGCTCCTTGGTAGGTATATATGACAAACATACACTACCCTTCTCCAATTTTTCTTTGATAAAATGACGATCAACCTCCACATGTTTGGTTCTGTCATGATGAACAGGATTTTGAGCAATACTGACAGCAGCCTTATTATCACAATAGAGTCTCACAGGTAGAGAATAAGATATCTTTAATTCTTCAAGAAGTCTTCTTAACCAGATTCCTTCACAAATACCATGAGCTAACGCTCGAAATTCTGCTTCTGCACTGCTTCTGGCAACAACAATTTGTTTTTTACTTCTCCAGGTCACAAGATTTCCCCAGACATAGGTACAATATCCTGAAGTGGATCTTCGGTCCAATGCAGAGCCAGCCCAATCAGCATCTGTATAGATTTCTATCATCCTCTTGTGTCCTCTTTTAAAGAGCATTCCTCGACCAGGTGTGTTTTTGAGGTACTTGAGAATTCTATAAACCGCACTAAGGTGCTTTTCCTTAGGAGAATGCATGAATTGGCTAACCATGCTAACGGCAAATGCAATATCAGGTCGAGTGTGAGATAAATAGATCAGCTTCCCTACCAACCTTTGGTACTGCTCCCTGTCAACATCCTTTCCATCTTCAATTCCCAATTTAATATTGGGTTCAACTGGAGTTTCTGCAGGCTTGCACCCAAGCATACCTGTTTCTTGTAGCAGGTCTAGGATATATTTCTTTTGAGATAAGGAAATTCCCGCTTTGCTACGAGCAATTTCCATTCCAAGGAAATATTTGAGTGATCCAAGATCCTTTAGTTCAAACAGATTAGCTAAACCCCCCTTTAAAGATTTTATTTCCTCCCAGTCATCACCTGTGACAATTATGTCATCAACATAAACAATGAGGATAGCAATTTTGCCACTATCGGAGTGTTTAAAAAATAAAGTGTGATCAGTCTGAGCTTGGATAAATCCCCTTTCTTTAACAGCATGAGTAAATTTTTCAAACCACTCTCTAGGGGATTGTTTAAGTCCATAAAGAGACTTTTTCAACATGCATACAGAACCATCTCCTTCTTCAAAACCAGGTGGTGGATCCATGTAAACTTCCTCATGTAAATCCCCATTTAAGAAAGCATTCTTTACGTCCAATTGATGCAAGGGTCAATCAAGGTTGGCAGCAAGTGATAGTAGGACTCGGATAGAATTAAGTTTGGCAACAGGAGCAAACGTCTCCTGATAGTCTATCCCATAAGTCTGGGTAAATCCTTTGGCAACCAATCTGGCCTTATATTTGTTGATGCTGTTATCTGCATTAAATTTTATTGTGAACACCCACTTGCAACCTACAGTTTTCTTTCCTCTGGGAAGTACCACGGACTCCCAAGTTCCATTTTTTTTAAGTGCATCCATTTCTTCAAAGACAGCATCCCTCCATTTAGGGTCATTAAGAGCCTCTTGGATATTTTTTGGTATTTTTGTACCGTCTAATATAGTGTTGAAAGCACGAAAACCTGGAGACAACTTTTCATATGAAATGTGATGAGAAATAGGATGAGCAGTGCAAGATCTAGTACCTTTTCGAAGGGCAATAGGCATATCTAGGTCAGCTGTACCAGTGTTCTCAAGTGGATTGCTGGAACTAGGACACGGGTCAGAATCCTGGCAGTCTAGAGGATCTTGAGGAGATTTACGCCTGCTGTAGAATTTTCCCCATTTACCGGGAGGATCTCCAGTCTCTGGTACAGTTCCTGTCCTTGTCTCCTGTACATTAGCTCCCCCTGTCTCCAAAGGTAAAGGAACAACAGATGTTTCCAAAGGTAAAGGTAAGACAAAAGAATTATTTGGAATCCAAGACTTATCTTCTTTTACACCGATAGACTCCCCCTGAAGAGAAGTCGAGGGAAAAAATGATTGTGTTTCATAAAAGGTAACATCCATAGAAACAAAGACCTTTCGAAGAGAAGGTGAGTAGCACTTGTAACCTTTTTGATTAGGAGGGTACCCTATGAAAACACATCTAATAGACTTTGGATCAAGTTTGGACCTTTGATGTTGAGGAATATGAACAAAAACTACACAGCCAAACAACTTTGGAGGAATATAAGAGAGAGCCCGAAAGGAGGGAAAAGAGCGGGTAAGACAAAAAATGGGAGAATGAAAATTTAGGACACGAGAGGGCATCCGATTGATGAGATATGAGGCAGTCAAGACGGCCTCCCCCCACAGGTATTTAGGGACATGCATTGAAAACAAGAGGGCTCTAGCAACTTCAATGAGATGTCTATTTTTTCTTTCAGCCACCCCATTTTGTTGAGGGGTGTTAGGACAAGAACTTTGATGGATAATGCCTTGCTTGGTTAGGTAATCACTAAGAACAGAATTAAAATATTCAGTACCGTTGTCAGTTCGCAGGATTTGGATAGAGGTCTGGAATTGAGTTTGTACCATAGCATGAAATTTTTTAAAAGTGGCTGCCGCTTCAGACTTATCTTTTAGAAGATATACCCAGCATACTCTAGAATGATCATCAATGAAGGTAATAAACCAACGAGTTCCAGATATATTATTTTCACGAGCTGGCCCCCAAATATCACTATGAATCAATGTAAATGGAGACGAAACATGATAATCTCTGGGAGAATAAGAAACACGAGAGTGTTTGGCAAACTGACAATCCTCACAAAAAAAGGAACTTGGTTTTTTATTGATAAATAAGTTTGGAAACAACTTTTTAAGATAAAAGAAATTTGGGTGTCCTAAACGACGATGCCACAACAAGACATCATTACAATCGTCTGATAAACATAAAGAGTGGTTTGCAAAAAATCTCTTTTCATGAGAATCTTCTTCAAAATAGTAAAGCCCTTCTTCCTCTCTAGCACTGCCAATCATCATCCCCGAATCCTGTTCCTGAAAAACACAGGTTTTGGCAGAGAATTTAGCAACACAATGCAATTCAGAGGAAAGTTTACTAATAGAGATCAGGTTACAAGTAAGAGAAGGGACATGAAGGACAAAATTCAGAGTAATATGTTCAGAGAGCTTAATGGATCCCTTTCCCGCAATAGTAGAGAAACTACCATCAGCAGTCCTTATTCGTGACTGGTGATAATAAGGAATATAAGAACAAAACAAGGATGCATTACCTGTCATATGATCAGAAGCTCCTGAATCAAGAATCCAACGACTACTATGATCAACATGGAGTGCCATACCTTGTTGAGCAACATGACTAGTTGCCTCAGCAGATTTAGACATCACTTTCTGAAAGTGCTCATACTGAGCTTTAGGAATGAATACACCATTGGAATTTGGAGAGGCACGAGATTCTTCACCCTTATCATCAGAAGAGATTTGATAAGCACGACTCTTATTTGGCCCCTTTGCTTTCCAGTTTGGTGGTTTTCCATGAATTTCCCAACATTTTTCGCGAGTGTGACCACTCTTATTGCAGTGAGAACACCATCGGTCAGAACGTTTTGCATCACTAGGGGAACGAGGAGTATGTTTTGCTACTAAAGCAGATACATCGGAGGATTTAGAGTTCTTGTCCCCCAACATTACCTTTCGGCGAAGTTCTTCCCGTCGTACCATAGAAAAAGCAGCTGCAATGGAAGGTAATGGGTTCTGCCCCAATATCCTTCCACGAACGTCATCAAGATCACGATTAAGGCCAGCAAGAAAATCATAGAGACGTCTTTTCTCTAAGTAACTTTTAAACCTTGCATTGGCTTCTAAACCTTGAAGATCTGCTGCATCATAAAGGTCCAACTCCTGCCACAGAGTTTTTAAAGCAAGAAAGTATTCAGTAACAGACATCCCCTCTTGATGTAACTCTCTTACCTTGGTGTTGAGTTCAAAAGCCTGAGAAGCATTGCCCAGGTCAGAATAATATTCTTTAACGGCATCCCAAATTTCCTGAGCCGTATCAAGAAACAAATAAGTTTGACTGATATCAGGATCCATAGAGTTAGTCAACCAGGTCATGACCAAGGCATTTTCAGTCATCCATTTATCATAATCAGGTTCATCAGCTCCAGGTTTTTCCTTTTTTCCATCAAGATACCCCATTTTCCCTTTTGCTTGGATAAACAGCTTGACATATTGATGCCATTGCACATAATTTTTACCGTTTAAACGGTGGTTAGTGATCTGTATAGCTGGGTTGTCTCCGAAAGATGAAGAAACACTGGAAATATTACCGGATAATTTTTCAGAATGCTTATTCTCAACCTCAATATTTTCAACTTCCATTGTTAAAAAAAAAGGAACTCAGAACAGGGACAAAATCAAAGAACCGAAGAGGAACCAACTGGACCCAGCAAGAAAAGTGCTCCAATCGAGATTTAAAACCTCAGAACAGGAAGAGGGAGGCCAGGCGAATCGTTCTGTGAAAGCCGCGTGGCAAACGGAGTCCGGCAAGGCGGCGCGTGGCTTACACGCGCCGGGAAGGCAGTTTTGCTGTGGCGGCGCGTGGGAGACTTTCCGGCGACGGGGCTGACGTGGGTCGACTCGGAAATGGCTGCTGAGTCCAATGGTGGCCTTGGTTTCGTGATTGAAGGGGTCCAGATATGATTTCTGAGTTATAGTAGGGAATGGTGAAAAAAAAATGAAAAGAAAAGGAGAGATGAACGTGGAGGTTTACAAAATAATCACAGGATAACCTGCTCTTGATACCATGTAGAAATATAAGACTGAAATATATTTTTTCATATATTGATTGACACCCAAAGGGTTCATTATATACAGATTACAAAGTAGTTAAGGAGATGAGGTAATAAATAAAATACACAGTAACCAAAGAGACATCACACTAATCAAAGAGACATCACACTACTCAAAGAGACAAGTAGTTAGAAATAATTAAGAGACTCTAGAATATTCTACAGTTACGGCCACCTGTCTCATGTTTGATTCATGTAATTCAAACTGGTGACCCAAACCATAGAGTTTTAGAACTTGTTTCAAGCTCTGAGCTACAAAAAATGGTTCATATTGAACTCGAGTTAAGTTTGGTGCTGAACCATTTCTTATCTAGTCAAGCCAAACCAAACTCGTTTCCAGCCCGGCCACTTGTCTATAAAAAGGATAACCTGGTGCTATAAAGTTCATGCTCTATGCAGGGTCCTGGGAAGGATTTGTCCTAGGCAACCTTATCTTGCATTTGCAAGAGGTTCATTACATGAATTGAACCTTTGACCTGTTCAATTCATAATGGGTCTATGAACATTAAAATTTACCAGACTTGTGATAAGGGTCTATTTAGCTGGTTATTTTGATCATTCGCTTTTGAAAAATAGCTTTTGAAAAGCACAAGCAACACCAAAGTGAGTTAAATTTTCTGTCTTAGGCTGATTTTTATTTGTTTAATAACAATTCATGCAGGCCAAGTCCATTGTACAGAGAAGCTCCTTACAACTTTTGTGTTTCGATGCAGGTTATCAGAGTGAAGTGGTCACTCCATGCAAGAGATGAAATTGTCTTTGAGCTTCTCCAACATCTGAAAGGAAATGGAGCAAGAAGCTTGTTAGAGGGAATAAAAAAGAGTACTAGGGAAATGATTGATGAGCAAGAAGCAGTTCGTGGCCGCTTGTTTACCATTCAAGATGTTACGCAGAGCACTTTTCGAGCTTGGTTGCAGGTATTAATACCTCTGAACTTTCATTTAGGATGCCTTTTATTTTCAAATAGTAGCTAGAAACAATGGGGAAGGATCTTTTTACAATTTTTTTTGAATTTTTGTTACAAATTACGCTATGTTCTCCCGGGATAACATAGTGAAACTAGTGTTCTCTCGGGAGAACATAGTGTAGTTTGTAAACAAAAAAAAATTGTAAATATAACCTGCCTCAGAAACAATTGCATATTCCTCGTCCTAGATTAACATGATAGTTTTGTCTTGCATCTTCTGAATATATATCCAGGATAAAAGCCTTAGAGTGACCCATAATTTAGCTGTATTTGGTGGTGTTGGCGTCATCCTCACCATCATTACTGGGTTATTTGGGATCAACGTTGATGGAATACCTGGGGCAGAAAAAACACCATATGCATTTGGTGTGTTCACAGCCATCCTCATCTTTTTAGGAGCAGTGCTGATTGCAGTTGGCCAAGTTTACCTTGGGTTGAAAAAACCTATTGCTGAAGAACAGGTTGAAGTAAGGATGCTTGAGCTGCAAGAATTGGTGAAGATGTTTAAACATGAAGCTGAGACTCATGCCCAAGTTCGGAAAAGTGCTTCTCGGAGTAACTTACCTCCTACTGCTGGTGATGCTTTCCATAATGATGCGGATTATCTACTCATACAATAAATTGTCCAAGTATGCTTCAACATTAACACCAGTTGGTGGCAATCGGTTGTTGCAAGTCTCAAGTTGAAAAGAGCTTTGGTAAATAAATAAATTCTTTTTATATAAATAAATATATATGCCTCATATGTCAATTTTTATTTGGCTTAATCTATGGAAGTTATGTCAATTTTTATTTGGCTTAATCTATAGAAGTTATGTCAACTAAGTATATATAGAATAATTTCTCTTGTCAAACACCAAAGTGAAAAATGTGATCAACAAAGCTCAGCACAGTTGGTAGATAGTTGAGTTCCTTAAGCATGTTGACAGAGGTTTAATTGTTGGTTGTGTGTATGGAAAAAGCTTTGTAGGGAAAGGTTTATTCACTTAATATGATTTCTCGCCTCAAAATGAGTAGTCTTGGGCTGTCGGATGGAGAATATCTTAGAAAACAAAAAAAAAAGGGGTGAAAAAAGTGATACTAACGAGAGTGTGAGACTTTAAACTTTCTAGCTCTATCACGCTAAAATGGGATTTGAAACTTTGTGCTACCTTCATTCTTTAATAAGAACAATATACATTATTGTAAAAAACATTTTGCCAGCTATTCCGGCTCATTATCAAGCACTATACAAACTCGCAGATTATTGGTTTCAAAATAAAATAATAGGCATGAAATGGTTCATGATAGCAAATTGGAATGCGTTACAAGACGAGCCATTAGAGTACCACCCGTTGTCCACATAAAAGCACATTAAAAAGGTTATAAAGTCACTGAATACAGGACCATAACTTGGTTATTGAACAGACTTCACTACCTTAAAAAATGGGGGAAATCAATGTTAAAGAACTGCTAAGAAGGAATACTTGATCTTAAAAGAAATAACGAGTTTAAATTATTAAGGGCCACGCTAATTATGTCTAGAGAGAACGATTGCTAAATTTAACCTAGATAAAGATTATCTTAAGAGTTTTTTTTATAAATGATTATTGTTTGTTAATTGGTATGTATTTGTACTTAGTGTATGATTAACAATTGAAATAATTTATTTTCTTAAGAATAATATTTTAAAAATTATCCTAAAAGAATTAATTTTATTTGAGTGATAACAAGTAAAATTAATTTTGAATAGAAAATAACAACTCACTTTCTATAAAAGACAAGTATGTTGATTGTAATATTTTTTATAAAAAATTGACAACCCACAAATATAAAACATTACGCAGCAAAGTTAATTTCTTGGTCACGTGATAATCCATACAAATGCTGTACTTGAAACAAATTAACAATAAGAAAAGAGATTAATTACCATACAGTATACTCGATCAATTTATATTTTAAAGTCATAACAAAATGTGAACAGGATTTTTTGAGATGTATGTGTACCATGATGGATGAAATATTTTCATTCTTTAAAAGGATAGATATTTTTCCCTTAATTTAAACTATGAGCTTTCTGTAAAACAAAATCTTGTGCAACTATGAGGAGTTAGGCCTGCATATAAGGCTATGGTACTTCGTATTTTTCTCATGGAAAATTATTTGACATGGAAGACGACCTCTTTATTATCAATTTGAAATATATTATTAACGTTTATCAAAAATAAAAAAATAAAAAATAAAAAATATATTATTAACAATTTTCACAATCTCTAAATCATTAATCAAGGGAGAGTTGTACACTTTTGAAACTTAAGTAGAGATAATATAAATTTAAAATTAGCATGAACTAAAACTGATTTTGACGAAATTTTCTGAAGAACATAGAGTATATGCCATGTCATTATCTTTAAATATAGGGGGTAATTAAATGAAAAAAATGTCACAAGAAAAAGAGTGCAAAAAAAAAAAAAAAAAAAAACTATATTCGCATGTCAAAAATAATAATCACAGCGCAAGTAACATCATTATACAGGTTCCAGAATGCAATATGCAGGGAGATTCTTAAACGTTTCTAGAAAACGCCAAAAGATAAGTTTCCACCATTGCCCAATGCCATATGGATCATTTAAGAAGAGATCTTGCAAGATGTTCCCTGGCTGTGGCCAATGCTTGACTTAATGTCTGCAACGGAAAGAAATACAATTATTCTTCAAATAAGTGAGTTTCATTTCAATTTTATTTTCTGGTACTAAAGAGACGGATGTTAAATACCTGTTCAGACAAAGGAGCTCCAGAATCTATACTATTACTTGCAACTTTCCCAGCTATAACATTTGGATCCGTTTCAAGAACAATACTGCACAAAATATGAAGACATGAAATTTGAGTGAGACTGGGATGGAGAGTCAAGACAAATGTTGAGAAGAGGCAAGAAAAAGAGGAGAAAATGAAGGAAAGCCTAAATGAGAGAGGGGGCACACATAAGGAGAACATTGGACGATAGACAGGGTTAGTAGAGAGGTATATAATGGGGAAGGAGAACGTCAGAGGGATATGTATGTTCTAGAGAAATGTGATTTATGGTATGATTCTGCTGAAATTCTAGTATGGCGGGACCTATAACTATTGAAATCACAATGGCAGCAACAAGGTGCTATAATTATCATTGTAATGTGCATTTTAGTCCACAGGAAACCTGGAGGAAAAACATTTAAGGAGTAGCATCATAATTAACTGTATCCAAGATTTAAGCTATGGCATAGTACACGTTTATCAAAACTTCCAACGAAACATGCATTCAACCTTGTGCTTCATCTAAAACTATTGTTTTGATCTAAATGACATCTTTTCATTTAAGAACAAGGGAAAATGAAGAGATCATGGATCCAAACCAATCAGGGGTATGTGGTTGGCTTAAAAATGAAAAGAGAACTGATAAAATTGATGTCATCGTATGAAAAATTTAGCAAAAATTTTCAGCAGAAAAATTGTGTATTCAAATTCTACTCTGGCTGAGGATAGTGAATAAAACTTATGCAAGCGACATTTGTTGCATCACATTGATCACACTAAATAAGGCCAATGGTACATAATTATTCTATAGTTAGCAAAAACTGATCTAAGCACAATTGTTATTCAAGAGTATCATGACGAACTTAGAAAGCTCCAAATGTGGTATTTATGTTCCTTCCTAGCAGAATAACAGTTCAAATAAGGTGTTTTGTTTTTATGACAAAAATTTACAATTGCAATCATAAACTGCAGAAAAGAACCGGTCTCTCAGATGTAGAGGCAAGAACAAGAGAAGCTAACAAACAAACAGCAGAAGATAAGTTAACTAAGAATAACATATAGCATACCCGCCATCAATAATTTCATCAATGCACAATAGAATGAGATCCAAGTTCTCCAGTGCTTCCTTCTTGTCCACATTGCCTCTGGAGGGGAAAAGTTGGGAAGCCAATAAAATCACCAAGGAATAATGTGACAATACATATAGATTGATAACACCTTTGCATATGTCATATGGTTAAATAGTTAAGTTTAAAACAATAACCTGAGCAGGAGACCCACAGAATCAAAAAATGCCTGCAGAACAGTGGCTAAGATAAGCTCGTTTTCATTGTCACCACCAGTAACAAAGAAGTGAAGATCTTGGACAAACTTGTAAACAACAATGTTACTCTCAAACATTGCTATCTCCGCTGTCAAATGAAGAAACCCATAAACACGATAAAAGCGACATCAATATGTTTGCAAAACGAGGGCATATACAGAGTAGCGATTAGAAAATCTATTCCAATCATAGGCAGATATCAACGAAACATGAAGGTGATTCTTGATCATGAATTATGGCATAGCCATTCACCATACCACAGAGAGGACCTCTTGAGAAGGAAGCACAAGCACTCACCTTCTGTGCGGGCATTGGTCTTCTGAGTCTTGTTGAATACAACTTTCTCAAAAGTCTCCTTTGCACTATTCGTCGGCCAGTCATCGGAGAAATATTTGACCGCCACACGTTTCCCATCAGAATCCAGAAGAAGGATGTTCTTTACAGAAGGGCATGACTCCTAACAAAAAGCACAAAGTACAGGATCAGAACTTTCCTTAAAAGTATCTCTCATAAAAACACTTCAAAATCATAAAAAAAAATTTACAGTAATTTTAAATCAAGGCTAACAAGCAAGTCAGAAAACACATTGTCATATATAGTAAAACAAGTTTAACTCTAAAGCCAATCAAGAGGATCATAACGGTCAGGTCCAGCTCTAAGTGACACAGCATAAGCTAAATTGGAATTTCGAAATACCAAATTATGTAGATTCCAGCTTCACTTTCGTAACCCAAATCCAAAAGAAAAAATAAATAAATAAAATTCCAACAAAGGAAGAGAACAATAAACACTTTTACGAATTAGATCATAAAATTCAATTATAATTGAAGTAATAAAATTAGGAATATGATTATGATCTGAATGATACATACATTATAAGCAGGCGATGGTTTGCAGGGTTTAACAGTAAAATAAATCAGCAAAGGCAGATCTGTGTTAACAGAAAACAAAAAAAATAGAAGAAAATCGGATTCATGCAAAGTTGAAGAGACGAGATCTGAGTATTATGGATTCAGAAAATTGAAAAGAAAAAGAAAAAAAAAAGAGTGAAATTGAAGTCCAAAGAGAGAGAGAGGGAGAGAGCTTACAACAGATGGGCGAGACATGATGGAGAAACCGTCGGGGGAGAAAGACTGAAGCAAGTTTTTCAACCTCTGTCAACTTATTCCCTTTTATTATTATTTTTTCATATTTTTTTTAATTCGGGAGTTTTGTAATTTATAAAAGCTACTTATAGGATTTATAGAGTTCTTAAATTTATATGAAATTTTAAAAATATAAATTAAAAAAAAACTCAAAATTATTGGAGAGTTATGCATGATTAATTTCAAATAAAATTTTAAAAGTATCCATTAAATATTAAAATTATAAATAAAATGTGCATAATAAATTTAAAAGAACTAGAATTTAAATATTCAAAAATAAAAAATGACACGTGTTGTTTTTTAAGAAATAATATACCAAGAGATCAATCAATTGTTAAAAATATATATTCTATTATAAAAGGGTGAATTAGAAAATTTAATATATAATGATATTTCTTTTTTAATTAAAAAAAATTACAAAACAGGTCTAAGACAAAAGTATGTGCTTTTATTGAGTTGAATTATAAGAAAGGCTTATTGAGTTGAATTATATGAGAAGAGTCAGATTGCTTAAAAGATATGGATTAGGTAACGAAGTATTTTCTTTCCTAATAATAAACAAAAGGAAAGATTAGGATGGTTCAGAAAGCTTTTGTCTATTAAAGTTGTGTTGGATTTAATAAATAGTATTTAAATCAAATTCTATAAAGTAATATGCTTATCATGTCAGAATCAGCAACTTAATTGGAAATATTTACATTGTAAAATTCAAATATTTTAATTGTGTCTCTAAATCCAACCAAATTTAAGAGCAACATTATAAAATTTCTAACCATGGTGACCTAGTTAGATTTTTTTATTTTTTATTTATAGAAATTGAATTACAGTTTTTCAAAGCTTAATAACTTATTAAAACATTCCAGCAAAATACAAAATAAAAGGGTGAAGACCTGTATGAAACTTGTTATGAAGCATTGGAAATGTACAACGTGAAGGATCTTTTGATGCTGATAGAGGAAAAAAAAATTTTGGAGCATAATGTGGATTTTATTTCTGCCATGATAAAATTTATAGGAGCAAAAACAACAGACCTGTAATTGAGGAGGAAAGAGACCTGTATTTCGAGTAGGGTTGGATGAACTTAACAGCTTCATGACCAACAAAATTCTATGCTTTTACATAATTTTGCAAACTGTGAATGCTAGGCAAACGAAGAAATGGGTTATGCACAACATATTATTATCATTATTCTTAATTTATTTATTCAATCTTGTCTGCTACAAGGCGAATCTTATTCAAAGACTCTTTAAATGCTTGCCAAGAAACCATATAATGATCTTGGGATATCATCCCTTCTTCAACAACTTGCATAGCACGTTTGTACAAATGATCAAAACACTGAACTGGGTTGCTAATATCAACATTATCAGAACTGAGATGAGGTACATATAATCGCTTAAAATCCTTCCTCCATCTTGACAAAATATATTGACATGGAATTTCCTCCACACCATTGTAATTAAGGATATACAAGGCATGTCTGCACAGGTAGCCTTTGAAGTTAAAGCAATTACAAATGCAGCGTACTTCTGCTCCAGCTTTATCATACATGACATCAAACTGCCTAGCATCTCTTGCAGGTTCTTCCCCTAAAGGTTCTTTTACCATGTACGTCACTATAGACCCATTTGTTTGAATTTGTGTGACGCTGAAACAAGAGGACATCATCACCACCTCATCTTGGAACTTCCTGAATATTGTATTTGTATACAATTTAGAGAGCTGCAACTCATAGTAGCATCTTGTCTTCAGTAATGGGATTGAATTGCATGACTCAAAATCATCAAGAGCTTCAGTTTTATGCTTTTTTTGCAGAACTAATTCATAAATCTCAAAAAACTCTTTCAAAGAAGTTTGTTGATGCACATGACCCTTGAAAAAGGGAACCACAGACTCACCCTTTTCATAATCAGAAATTCCAGCAAAAAATGTGTCCTTGGAGTAAACTGGAGCCCAATGCTCTCGTTCCTCATGCAAGGTTTGGAGCTTTTCATGGCTTCTTATTCCAAAATGCTGGGTCAGATCATCCCAATCCCTTTCAAATTCATCTACTGTTTTAGAGTCAAATATCACTTTAGTCAGCGCCGTCTGAAATGCCTCATAATCCTGAAATTGCACAAAATATCCAAGAATGCTCTGCATGACTTGTGATAGACAAATTCTATGGTGAGATCTTGGGAAAACCTCTGCTATTGCACTTTGCATGGTTTTGCACTGGTTTGTAATCATAGTTTGTGGAGGGCGACCAGACATACATGTAAGCCATGCCCTAAATAACCACATATATGTTTCAAATGTCTCATCTGCAAGCAGACCACATCCTAGCAAAATAGATTGCCCATGGTGATTAACACCAACAAATGCAACAAGTGGGATCTCATAATTGTTTGACAAACATGTTGAGTCAAATGCAACCACATCACCAAAATAACCATATGCAGCCCTAGATCTAGAGTCAATCCAAAATATGTTTCTCAGTTGTCCATCATCATTCAGATCCATCACATAGAAAAAATTCGGATTCATTAGTTGACTGCGGCAGAAGTAATTTGAAATAAGTTCTGGATCACCTTTTTTAAGTTTCAAACGCCTGGAAAAATTAATGTTGTTGCTACTTCCTCCTTCATTAGAATTTGAGCTTCCATAACCTGATGCATCTACAACTGGCATTCGGTATAACTTGATTGTTCGTACTTCAACATCTACAGTTGGCTCAACTTTTCTTTTGGCCCCAGTGTCCATCTTCTTATGGGATTTAGAGTTTTGTGCTCTCTCAGGATCAAAAGAATGGTTATGCTCAAGCTTGACTTCATCCACCCTCCACATGCTAGATTCCACTAATCTCAATCTAATCATTGCTAGACAGCCTGTTCTTGTTTCTTTCCTATGACTATTTGCTTCTTTAATTGTTTTAAAACCCTCACAGTTGCAACACAGCACAGCACCACGCTTCTCTTTGCTGTTACGTTTGGTCCACGAAGATTTAACACGAATAGCAAATCCAATTTCCTTGGCATAGCTATTGTAATAGTTGTAGGCATCATCATAAGTATCAAACTCCATTCCCACAACTGGTGGGGGGTAGTCTTTCCCTAGAGATTCTCCACTAAGATTATCAACTACTGTTGTTTCATCCCTCCCAATTTCATGTTCACTTCCATCAATATCAAATAATTGACCACAGTCATTCTCAAGCCCGTTGCCGTCATCCTCAACCTCAAGTAGTTGTTCACTGTTTGGAGATCCGTCATCTATCTGGAAAAAATAAAAGAAAAATTCTAATTCAAAAGAAGATCTACGAAATTTGAGTATGCATTGAAATTGACAATAGAGATTCAAGTATCTTGACAACAAAGCTCATAGATGGCTTTGCCATTTGCCAACTTGAAATTTTATTTGCTCCCCACCCCTTTCCCTCTCTCTCACTACATATTATAATTATATATTTGAAGCAATATGTTACGATTAACCAGTAAGAAATCCAAACAATCAATTTACTCAAGACAATTTCTGAATTTCCTTGTTTTATTTATGGAACAAGGTCCTATTACAATACTTTGGGTACAGTGAATAACCCTTACAAGACCTTTAATGGAAGAAAACAAACGAAATGATAAAGATAGGTGTGGAACACTTTTGAGAGGTTCCACTCTCTCCCATTTCCCCCTAGGGACCCAAAATAACTAATTCCTTTTGATGCCTTTCTCACCTCTCCCACTCAGTATTTATCCAGCAAGCATAACTAACTACCTCTACCATCCCTTGCCACGTTAGTAGTCTGTTGAGGGGTATATAAGCCAATATGACCAAAGCTCTCATTTGCCCCTTCCTTGTTGCCATACGGATTGTCCAATGGACCCATTTGCTGTGAGTCCTTTTCCATTTGCTGTGGGCCATATTGCTGGTTGAAGCCCTAAACTTTCCTATTTTGTCCCTTTTATAAACTTGTAAAGGAATTGTATCAATACTTCCCCCCAATTTAAGTACCTTGTCCTCAAGGTGGAAGTGAGGGAATTGACGCTTGATAACAGAGAATTCTTCCCATGTATTCTCAAAATCGGGCAGATGACGCCATTTAATCAGAACTTCCAGTACATTCTGTGAAGAACGTCTCCACTGTATTACTTCCTCAGGTTCAACCTTCAACTCCCATTCCTCGGACAAACACTGAGGCAGCTGCTGGACATTGGGTGCATCAAAAATTGCTGGCTTTAATAAAGAGATGTGAAATACTGGATGGACCCTGCAATCAAAAGGTAATTGTAATTTATAGGCCACCTCACCAATGCGTTGAAGGACTTTGAATGGGCCATAAAACCTCGGACTTAATTTTTCGTTCACCCTCTTGGCAAGAGATCGCAACCTGTACGGTTGCAGCCGAAGATAAACCAGATCCCCTTCTTGGAACTGCAAATCACGACGTTTTTTATTTGCTTGTTTTACCATCCTATTCTGGGCTTGTACCAGATTTTGCTGTAACTCTTGTAAAACCGAATCCCTCTCTTCCAACCAGTGAGTAACCTCATCATTGGCAGAAACAGAGTGCTGGGTTTTCAGTAGAGAAGGAGGGTCAATGCCATACAGGACCTTAAAAGGTGTCAGTCCTGTAGAGTCCTTATAAGAAGTATTATACCAATATTCAGCCCAAGCTATCCATTTAGGCCATTGTCTAGGCTTGGGACCACACATACATCGAAGATAGACTTCGAGACACCTGTTTACCACTTCAGTTTGTCCGTTGGCTTGAGGGTGATAAGCCGTGGTATAATGTAACTTCGTACCAGCACTTTTGAAGATTTCAGCCCAAAAAGAGCTCATAAAAAGACGATCTCTGTCAGACACAATAGTAAGGGGAAAACCATGTAGTCTTACCACCTCTTTGATGAACAAGTCAGCCACTTCCTTTGCTGAGAATGGATGGGTAAGTGTTAAAAAATGAGCATACTTCGAGAACCTATCAACCACCACAAAGATGGTATCCACTCCCCAAGCCTTAGGTAACCCACCAATGAAATCCATCGAGATATCCGTCCACACCTTATTGGGAATAGGTAAAGGTTGTAACAACCCTGCTGGGGATAAATTCTGGGATTTGCTTTGTTGACAAATAGCACAAGCTGCCACAAAATCCTTGATACACTTCCTCATTCCCTCCCAATAGACAATACCCGACAATCTTTTGTACGTCCGTAGAAAACCAGAATGGCCCCCAATTCCAGAATTATGGAATTCGTCCAAGAGAGGAGCAAGGAATCTGGAATTTTTTGGGAGAACTAACCTGCCCTTATAAAATAAACGACCCCCTGCCACCTTAAAACCTGCATGTGCATCCGGTTGCAACAGCAAGTCTTGCAACAACGAACGCAGCTTGTCATCCTGCATAATCTCTTGATCCAACAACTCCAAATCGGGCCACTGCAACAAGGACAAACTGGCAAACTGCATTTGACAGGATAATGCATCAGCCACAAGATTCTCCTTCCCTGGTTGGTATATGATTTCGAAATCAAAACCAATTAATTTACATAACCATTTTTGTTGCTCCTCACCCAACGTTCTTTGATCCAACAAATGCTTCAAACTCTTTTGATCAGTCTTGACAAAGAAGTGCCTTCCCATAAGGTAATGCTTCCATTTTTGAACCGCAAAGACAATAGCCATTAACTCCTTCTCATAGACCGACTTATTTAGGGCTCTTTGGGAAAACCCCTGGCTGATATAAGCTAAGGGTCGGTTGTCTTGCATCAAGACTGCCCCTATCCCTTTCCCAGAAGCATCGGTGCACACCACAAAAGGCTTCTGGAAATCCGGTAAAGCTAACACCGGAACAACACACATCTTGCTTTTCAACAAATTAAAAGCCTCATCAGCATCTTTATCCCATTTAAAACCATCCTTCTTCAGCAAATTAGTCAATGGTTTAGCCAATTTGCCGTAATCTTTGACGAAACGTCGATAATAACCAGTTAGCCCTAAGAACCCACGTAACCCCTTAATATTTTTGGGGACTGGCCAATCTCTCATGGCCTGTAATTTATCAGGGTCAGCTCGGATGCCCTCGGCTGCAATGATATGCCCCAAATACTCCACGTGTGTGCTACCAAAACAACATTTTTTTTTATTAACCACCAACTGGTTTTTTCTTAAAGCCATAAACACCTCTCGAAGATGCAACTCATGCTCCTCCTTGCTCTTGCTGTACACCAAGATGTCATCTAAGAACACCAAAACGAACTTACGTAAGAAACCTTTCAAAACCGCATTCATCAATGCCTGAAAGGTTGATGGGGCATTAGTCAGCCCAAAAGGCATGACCAGATATTCATAATGCCCCTCATGTGTCCGGAATGCCGTTTTTGGTATGTCCTCCTCCTTCATTCGAATCTGGTGATAACCGGATTTGAGATCCAAAATAGAAAAAAATTTCGAACCTCCCAACTCATCCAACAACTCCTCTACCACTGGAATCGGAAATTTATCTGGCACTGTGAATTTATTGAGGACTCTGTAGTCGACACAAACTCGCCAACTACCATCCTTCTTTCTGACCAAGATCACTGGGCTAGAATATGGGCTATTGCTATGACGAATCCAGCCAAAAGATAACAACTCAGCAACTAAGTTTTCAATTTCAGTTTTTTGGTAATAAGGGTACCTGAATGGTCTGAGGTTGGGCACCAGACTCCCCTGCTGCAAATTGATGGCATGATCACACGCACGTTTAGGAGGAAGAGCCCCTGTAATTTGAAACAGGTCCTGAAACTCCGTGATCAAGTTCTGAAGGCCTTCCCATCCGTCTCCCTCATCTGGTCTATGGTCGGGCTCGGAACTCACGAAATACCCTTCTCCTTGGTCATGCAGGGCTTTCACCATGGATTTGAAAGAAGCCTCGGTGCGGGATAAAGAACTATCCCCCTTAATGGTAACTTCGGTGTCCCCTTGCTCGAAACGAAGTGTTAACTCCTTGAAATTTGCCTTGATTTCTCCCAATTGCGTCAACCAATCTAACCCAAGCACTACATCTGCCCCTCCTAGCTCAAATAAATACAGATCTTGCTTAATCTGAGCCGCTTGTACCTTGAGCTCGATTCCCTTGCACACCCCTTGACATCTGACCTCGTGGCCATCCCCAACCACTACGTTATACTCGGATGTCTCGGTTACTGGTAACGCTAGAAGCTCCACCAAGGCTTTGTTCACAAAGTTGCTAGAAGCTCCGCAGTCCACCATAACCACCACCTTTTGCCCTGAGATTTCTCCCCACGCCTTCAAACTTTGGTTCGAAGTGAGCCCTAGCAAACAGTTAAAGGAGAGTTGTAACTCCTTCTGTTTCTCCATCTGAACCTCTTCCTTTTCAGCCGCAACCGAATCGCCAATGGCTCCTTCGTTGGTCTCCTCGTCCTCCTCATCCACTAAAAGTAGATGCAACTGGGGGTTGGAACACTTGTGACCCGGCTTCCACCGTTCCTCACACTTAAAACAGAGCCCCTTCTGGTGTCGATCGCGCCACTCGGCCTGAGTTAACCGTCGTCCTTGGCTGGTTTGGCCGTCGAACGTATGGTTGCCGACGGTAGCCGCGGAACCCTTCGAAGATGCCGCTCCTTTAGAGTTGTCCATCGAAGGTATTTGTGAATTAGGGTTAAGGGTATTGGATGGGTTAAAAGTGTTCGTTGGGCCGGACTTATTGGAGAAAATGGGGTTAAAAACATTTGGGCCTCCCTTTCTGACTTCGTTTGGGCCCAAACCGCTCCTTTGGCCCACAACCGAGCGTCCCCCTCCTTGAGCCCAGGTTCTCCCCAACGGTCCCCAACCTTCTTCTTCCCAAGCCAGGTTACGTTTCTCAATTTTCAATGAATACTTCATCATCTCCGCCAGATTCAGCGTCGGAACCATCAACAACTCCTCCCTTATGCTACTTCGTACTCCGTTCAGCCACGCTCCCTTGAGCAAATCCTCATCTTCGAACCGTAACACTCCCACCACCTTCTCAAACTCTGCTCGGAACTCCATTATGCTACCTCCTTGTTTCAGTGTGTACAGGGCACGGTAAGGGTTCTCGATCGTCTCTGGTTGGAAACGACTTAACAGCTCCCGCTTGAAACGCAACCAAGTGGCGTTTGGGTTAAAACCATCCCACCATTGAAACCAGTTGAGAGCTTCTCCCTCCAGAACCACCATCACCGCGCTCACCTTCTCCGCCTCTATCACTCCGTTGATCATGAAGTATCGTTCTACTTTGTTGATCCAACCGAACGCGTCCTCGCCTGAAAACGTCGGAACCTCCAAACGTCTGGTAATGGGAAAGAAATTACCTCCTCTTCTCCGATTTCCTTCTTCGTTCTGTTCTGCTTCCTGCTCTTCGTAATGCTCTTCCCTTTCCCTCGATCGGTTTCGCCGGACTCTCACTAACTCATCCAACCGACGGATGATCTCAGCCATTCCTCTTTCGCCAGCCTCTAACCGCAGCATCACTTCCTGATGTCTTCCTTCGTGAGCATCCAACCGAAGACAAATCTCCTCATGTCGGGCACACCCTCTGCGCAGTCCTTCCTCCAAAGAATCCAAACGATGCTCCATTTGCCTTGTCCAAACCATTCCACAGAGCTCCTAGATCGGAGCTCTGATACCAAATTGTTACGATTAACCAGTAAGAAATCCAAACAATCAATTTACTCAAGACAATTTCTGAATTTCCTCGTTTTATTTATGGAACAAGGTCCTATTACAATACTTTGGGTACAGTGAATAACCCTTACAAGACCTTTAATGGAAGAAAACAAACGAAATGATAAAGATAGGTGTGGAACACTTTTGAGAGGTTCCACTCTCTCCCATTTCCCCCTAGGGACCCAAAATAACTAATTCCTTTTGATGCCTTTCTCACCTCTCCCACTCAGTATTTATCCAGCAAGCATAACTAACTACCTCTACCATCCCTTGCCACGTTAGTAGTCTGTTGAGGGGTATATAAGCCAATATGACCAAAGCTCTCATTTGCCCCTTCCTTGTTGCCATACGGATTGTCCAATGGACCCATTTGCTGTGAGTCCTTTTCCATTTGTTGTGGGCCATATTGCTGGTTGAAGCCCCAAACTTTCCTATGTTTGTCCCTTTTATAAACTTGTAAAGGAATTGTATCACAATAACTCAGCTACTTTTTCTACACTAGAGTATAGCCCTGATCTTGAGAATATCCAGAAAGGCATGATATCGGTCTCAGATTTAATGATTTATAACCCACTAATCATTGTCTTCCAGATACCGATAGTCCTAATAATCCTTTTCCTATTTATTTATTTCTTCTCTCTTATTTATTTTTCTTTTTCCTCCATCTTACTTTTTATTTGGGTTCATCAACTGCTCACCCCAATTAGTTTAGAATAAAAGTGATGTTGATGTTAATTATAGTCCATTGGCTGCTCAATAAAAAATTCCAATATAATTCTGTAAATTAAGGACTGGCACTCCAAAGCACCTATGACATCCTAACACTAAAAGTGACAGAAATTTGAAGCGATAGACAACATAATTAAAATCCATTAATCATTCTCTTTTATCTTAACAGTGACTACAAGACAGTTGATACACTTCTTCCCACATTTAGCTCACAAGAAACTCACAGCAGTGCCAAAAACTTGTCAGTCCAATGACATTGCACCATTTTCTCAAAACTGGGAGAACCCTTTGAACATAAATGACAAACAAGAACAAAAGAGTTTCAATAAAAGAAGGACCAAGCCTCAGGTTCTTCAAGACTTACCACAACATGATGTTTGAAACAAAAATCTGAACTAAATGCCACGGTAATGTCTTATAAGTTTTAGATTTCACAGAAAAATTCAGAGCTTAGCATTCATCTTCTTCATTTTTTCTTCCCAATAAAAGAGAAGGTCATGGTGAAAGAATTTGAGCAACAGACAGACAGACAAAGATGCGCTCTAATCCAACATCAGATTGCATGATTTCAGGGTTTAGTTGAAGATTTACCGTGATGTCGAGATTAGGACTAAGCGACGACAAGTCCTTATCGTTCAGAGAACACAGAGTATTGTCGTTCATGGTCCGGCCAGAGGGTTCATATGTGTTCTGTCAAAGTATGAGATGTTAGCCTTGCCATAATCTCGCATTTCAAGCAATTATTACATTTTAACTCAAATATATCTGAACATAATAATACAACATTATGAGTCTTGGCCTTAACTAAAAAACAAGTAATTAAAAATTTTCACAGCCTAGTCAAACATCTTCAGAAGTATAGTTAAATGAACACTTGATCAGCATATATGAATTTGACATAGACAAAAAAAGTGGATGGTACCGATTATTATCATACACTGAATCCTTTACACAATCTTCACAAATTGAATGGAAAATTAGAATTATTAACAACAGACATATACACCATACCTCGTAGAATCAGGATTTTATAGTTCAGGACTTCCTTATAACATGAACAGTTCCTCGTAGAATTAGGATTTTATACATAATCAAATTTGACATTTCATAATCTACTACGTGAACCAATAGGATTTGAATTCATTCGGTTTCAGCTAAACAGGTTTTGGTATTGAGGAAAAAAGTCAACAAATTCTTGTGAAGAAGAAAAAATAATAAAAAAAGTTAAAGAAAATAGAAATGAAGAGAAAAGTTGAAAGGAAGATGAGAAGGTGAAAACAAACTCACTCGAGCAAGAGAGGCACGATTGTTGTGGCAAAGAAAGAAAACCTATATATATAACCTCGTTTGGTGCAATGATTCAGTTAAGCGAAAATCATGTGAGAGAAGAAAGAGAGA
This sequence comes from Gastrolobium villosum, assembly GCA_032173675.1. Classification (NCBI taxonomy): domain Eukaryota; kingdom Viridiplantae; phylum Streptophyta; class Magnoliopsida; order Fabales; family Fabaceae; genus Gastrolobium; species Gastrolobium villosum. The sequence goes on along the minus strand of JAVKPL010001853.1, from coordinate 110,826 downwards.
GCAAGAGTAGAGTTGCAGAAAAGAAATAATCTGCTGTGCATGCGTCCAAACACATCTCTTTCTTCTTCCTCCCTCTTTTTTTGTTTGTTTGTTTGTTTGTATTATGCCTTTTTATTTTTAATTAATTGGATAATAACAACGTGAATATTTTGCCCAGTTGTTTATTTTAATTAATAATCACAAAAATATTTATGCATTAGATGAGTTATCTGCATTTAATTCCGAAATGACATCATTTTGTATTGAAAGATTAAAAACTTAAAATTATAATGATTATAATACCCTCAAATAAATTAAAATTATAAAAATAACATGATTTTCGCGCCAAAACGACTTTGTATTGAACTTACCGCAGATAACTTATCTGCATTAACAGTGAAAAAAGCGAACCCTTTAATAATTATTTGAAGTGAAAAGTATTTGTCTTTTAAAATTATATAACTTGTATCATTTCCCTTAGGAGGAGGGATATTCTCACTACCAAAATTTTCTACTACCAATTTACTACATATCTAATCACCATTAGATTAACATTTTCTCTTTCTTCAAAAACTTTTTAACACTCTCTTTCTTTGATCCAATGGTGATGTGATGGGTAGTAAGAATTTTTGGTAGTTAGAATATCCCCACTCCATTTCCCTCCTACGAAGAGGTGAAACTCACACCTTTATTTTTTTTTCCACTCTCTCTACTCCTTTATTTTATCGATTTCTTTCTCTCAATTAAAATGACACAGTTTTGCATATTAAAGATTGGGTAAATTCTACCACATAATATATTTTTTGAATTATATGGGTAAATTTTTTTAAACAAACTTTATTGCATGGGACCTATTCATTTTTTGTGGGACCCATTACTTTATTTGTGAGACTGACGGACAAATTTTTTACAATAAATGCAGAAAAGTTAAACATAAAAATAAATGAAAAATGAAAAATAAAGTAAGAGAAAGTAAACTTCAAAAAGTAAGAGAAATAGAAAAGAAAAATAAGAGAAGTGGAACAAGATTGTAATAAATGAAAAAGGAATAAGAGAGGTGTTAGGAAAGAAAAATAGAATATATAATTATTTCCGAATTACTCTTTTTTTAGAGAAAGTAAATAGTAGAATAACAAATGTCAGTTAGATTTTAAAATTAATTTAGAAATAAAGTACGAAAGGAGTCAACGCTATTTTTCAATTTATGTGTTAAAGAAAGAAATAAAGAAATGTATGAGAGTTCTCTTTACTGGTAACAGAGATAAAATTAAGCATATTCTGTATAATTTAATATAATTTTTACAATGTCTTTTGGTCCTCTTTTTCCTTTATTGAAAAAAGTTGTTATAGTGTAAGTTCAAGCATGCCGATGCCATAAGCTTTAATAAAAACTTATTTACATATAATCTAAGTCTAACATTGAAGACACCAGCAAGAATTGAACACATGTAGAGATATACTGGAACTGATGCAACTGCAGTTGTAAAAAGCAAGAATTAATGGGTGTGGCAGACATATATAGAAAATTTCTGACCAAAAATATGATAAAACAATTTATATCCTACGAAATTGTCTCATTTCCCTTGATAACTATATATTATAATTGCTGTATTCAAGACATTCCAACAACAGTTGCAAGGGAGAAAAAAAGACTCATTCAAGAAACAGCATGTCAATTGTTCAACTTTCAAAGGAGTACCATTCCCATGTAAAGATATTTGATTCATTCGTTGTTGCAGAAATAACATGAGAAAAGCTATATAGGGTTTAACCCAAAAAATCTTCAGCTATACTAGTTATATACATTGTAAAAGGACCAAAGTAAAACAGCGCTAGGTAGAAATATACACAGTAACATACACTAAACAGTAATGTTTTTGAAGTACATTGAAGATTACTCCTGTCTCTGTTCTACATCATGAACCTTACTCAGTGATTTTTCAAGAACTTGCAACGCTACATTGTAATGGTCTAGAGAAATTATCCCCTCCTCCACAACTTGTAAGGCACTTTTAAATAACTGACTGGACCATTGAATACGGTCAGTATCATCAGCACTACCAGAGCTGTGATCAGGAACATAAAGGCGCTTGTAATCTTTCTTCCATCGTGAAAGAATGAATTTGTAAGGTATCTCTTCCACCCCATTAAAATTGAGCACACACAGTGCATGCCGACATAAGTATCCATAAAAATTAAAGCAGCTACAGATGCAACGAACTTCACCTGCTGTCCTACTGTAGAGAACTTCAAAATCCCTAATCTCCCGTCTGTTTCCATCGATCAAAACACGCTCCTTGACCAAGAAAATTATGATCGGGCCATCCACATGTAATTGTGTTGTACCAAAACAAGAATACATTTCTTCCACTTCAAATTGGAACTTCATGAATATTTCTCTGGTGTACAATCTAGAGAGCTGCAGTTCAAAAGAACATCTCGTTTTCAGCAAGGGACTTGAGCTTCTTGATTCAATATCAGCAAAAGATTCTTCCTTGTGCTTCTTGTGAAGAGCTAATTCATACTTATCAAGAAACTCCTTCAAAGGAGTCTGTTTGTGCACATATCTATCGAAAAATGGACTAATGGTCTCACCAGGGCGGGCTGCAGACATTCCAGCAAAAAAAGTGTCCTTCAAATATACCGGAGCCCAACGTACTCGATCTTCATATAGAGAACGAAGCCACTCATGGTCACTAACTCCAAAACGCTGAATCATAAATCCCCATGCTGTTTCAAATTCAATCACTTTCAATGTCTCATAAACTGCTTTAATCAGTGCTTTCCGGATCGCATCATAATTGTGCAACCCTCCTAATTTTTCTGGTACTTTTTTCATTATTAATGACAAGCCAAAACGATGTTGAGCTCTAGGAAAAACTTCTACAATTGCACTCTGCAAAGCCTTGCACCTGTCAGTAATAATAGTTTGGGGAGAACATCCTGACATACATGTAACCCATGCTGTAAACAACCATCTATAAGACTCTGTTGTTTCACCAGCAAGCAGGCCACAGCCTAATAACACTGATTGACCATGGTGATTTATTCCAACAAAAGCTACAAGAGGGATTTCATATTTGTTTGACAAAAAAGTGTTGTCAAAATATATAACATCACAAAAATAACCACAAGCAGCCCTGGACCTAGCATCAACCCAGAATGCATTCCTCAAATGCCCTTCGTCATTGAAATCCATCAAGTAAAAGAAGTTTGGATTAGTCAACTGCATACGGCATAGGAAATTATAAATGGCTTGTGTGTCACCTTTTTTGAGGTTCAACTTATTAGAAAATTCAGGGAAAGTTATGTCATCTCTTGCACTGAAGTTCGAATTACCACTACCTCCTGCATCTATCACAAGAGCACGGTACAACTTAATTGTTTGCGCCTCAGCATCAGAACTAGGCAACGTCTTCCTTTTGGCTCCAGTTCCCATCTTCTTAACCGATTTGTGTATCTTAGCACCTAACATGTGGTTATGTTCAATTGTAACCTCAAGTATCCTCCATCTTTGAGAATCCATTAACCTCATCCTTATCATCGCAGGACAACCAGTTCTTGTCTCTTTTCTCAAATGGTTAACATCTTTTATTCTTTTGAAACCCTGGCTGCTACAGCAAAGCACTGCACCATATTTTTCTCTGCTATTTCGCTTAAACCATGAATTCTTCACCCTTACACGAAATCCCACCTCCTTGGCATAGCAGATATAATAATTGTAAGCATCATCATATGACTCAAACTCCATTCCAACAGCAGGTGCAACAAATTCCTTTCTCTCTTCAGAAAAACCATTTTGACAATCTAATTCAATTAGTGCACCATCTTCTTCTTTCCGAACCTCAATGCATTCCCCATCTGGCAATTGTTCGCAGCAAAGAGAGGTCTCTTCCATCTAGCATATTGTCAAACAAAATCAATAAGCTACCTCTAATAAAAAATATTTGAATACTAAAGCCTTTGACATATGAAGCCAGCAATAGAATTTTCAATCATATATCAGGTGCTTAATCTCTTAAATGACTTTATATCTCACGCGAGGTAGCACAAAAGCTGTTATTTTTTAAATGCAACCCAATTTGACTTTGAGATAGGAGCTCAAGCAGGAAGCTTTTTGAGTATCTTCAAGAGACATTTCATCTGGCCAGAGCATGCAGCTCAACTGGCACTGACCCCTGTCTCTAAGCTTGGGGTGCAATGATGAAGTTAGAGGTACAATCTTCCCCTAGGCCACCTATCCCCCACCCCCACCCACGTGATTGCACCTCCCCATCTACTAAAACAAAAACCCATAAATTGAATACAATAAGTTAAAATATTTTTCATTTTTACTTAACATTAACACCAATGGCAACATTATTCCGGCTTAACGCTGCATGCATCTGTAATTGAAGCACCCTGAGATGATTCATATGATGTCCGACAAAGTATAACAACAACCTACATATAATGGCACCTAAGTTCACTCAAAAATGTAGATGACATAAAAAATATATCAGCTAATGACAAGGCAACAACTACAAATCAACATGTCATATACATTATACAACATATCATTTAAGTTTGGATACTACAACTGACAGTCTGAACATGTGCACAGAGATAAGAAATCAAATCAAAAAAACAAATCAGAGAGTAGAGAAAGAAAGATGTACACTAGGCAGGGAATAGGAAATAACATGTCCCTGAGTAATATCTACACAACATCTATATTGAGAAATGATTGTTACACTTCCCATATGAGGGTATTCAAAATCTGGATTTTTTAAATAAAGTTTAAGTCAGATCCATTTTTGTTTCCAGGGGATTACAGAAGAGGCACGAGGAGTGAGAGTGTGCATGTACTACGTAACAGAACTCAACACATTCAAGCTCGGGCATTCTAGTCTCAACCTTTCTCACCTGTGTATGGTCATATTCTAAAAACCTAACATCTTTTTATGTACAGCAGTAATATCTTTTTTTTATTATTAGCCTTTGTATTTTTTTTATTTTTTTTAAAAAAACATAAAAGAATGATTAACCTTTTGATCAGTTAAATAAGAGAACACCCACATACATGTATTTATGTATTTACATATACTATAAGAAAAGGACATTCGGAAGAAAAAAGGGACAGTAAATCTGGTGGAGAATGAAAAAACCTCGAAAAGCAAAAGGAGAACACCAAGTCAAAGTGGCCAAAAAAATGCAACAAAGTTGTTCAATCTTTTTGCATATCAGATTGTCTCTGATGGAGATTCCCTGAGAACAACCATGAGCAGAGCACCCAAGAATTGAATCTTATCCACAACAAATCTAAGGGCAAATCTTCAACCAAATACAGCAGAGAACTGCACAAACCATACAAATTCACAGCAAAATCTTAACAAAAAAAAATGTTTAGTCTTCATGAAGTTGCAGGAGCTGAGCTTCTTGGAAACGCATAATTCTTTTTTATATTTTTTCTACATAGGAAAAGAACTTAATTCGAAAGAGTAGAGAAAATAGTACAAAGAACGTCAAAGGTGGGGGAAAAAATTAAATAAATAAATAAAAGCAACAAAGGTTCCCAATATCTGAAACCCTAGCGTTAAAGTAACTATTGGCAAAACATGGAATATAGACAATAGTATCCCATAATCATCTAACAGTGACAGTAAATTGATAATGAATATAAAATGATCATTCATATTTGTTTGAACTGTGAAAATTGAGATTGAGAGATGAAGAATTACCCACCGACACGACACCGTTTTTCTCTTCTTCTTCTCAAACGGACTCCGACAACATGCTCTGCTCTCACCTTCACATATCCTCGCGTCCATGCCAATATGTACTCCGTTTCTTCTACATTTCTTACGGTACGTTCCAACCAAATATTTTTATTTAATTTTTTATTTTACCAAATATAAAATTTTGATTTAATATATTTAGTTTAGCCGTTTAGGATTTAATGTTTATCTTTCACACATATGAAATTATTTACATGTATCTCACCATGTCATTTTTTTTTTTTTGGAGTGTGAGAAAAAATACATTTCTCTTCATCTCAAGATCACATTGTTGGGATCAGAAGAGATAATTGATTGCATCCTATTATAAAATAGGATTGGGTGTTTGCTATTTTTTATTTTATGTCATTTTAGCAAAAAAGATAGACACATAAAAATAAAAATTATGGGAGAGAGAAAATTGATGGTTTTTTTAATTTAAAATTTAAATAAATAAAAAAATTCTGAATCTATCTCTCTCTTAAAATGACATAATTTAATGTCATTTAAAATGACAAATATTTTTTACTATAAAATAAAGGGAAAGAAATATTGGAAGAAAACCGAAGAAAGAAAACATATGAAAATTTAAGAAAAAACTCTTTGAAAAGTATAGAAATAACACTAACTTATGAATTTTTGATGTAAGGGACGTTCGGTATAGGTGAAATTTTTTTTATCAGAGAAATGTAATTAAATTATTTAAGAAAGTTAAAAAAAAAAGTTTGGTTGGACAAAATATTACCGGAAAAATTAAGTGAAATTTTCCGAATCTATATTTGGTTAAAAATAAAATATCGATGGGAAACCAGATCGAAATTACAAAATAACCCTTTAACTATTGTTGCCTAACGTCATCAAATTCCAACAACTAAACGCAACGCCAGGGAGCTCTCGACAAAACAACAGCCATCATTTCTATCCATGTAAAACAAATATTTAACTTTCTTCAAAGTAATATATATGGGTTAATCTTTTCTCATGTTACATGAGAAAAGATTCTCATGTTACACACACAATTAAAAGATGAGTCCCATCTTTATTTTTTTTGTCTTTTTACTCTTTTGTAGACCCCACTTATGTATTAAGTGTGTAACATGCGAAAATTTTCTCATGTAAAATGAGAAAATTAATCCCTAATATATAAAGGTAATACACATTAAATTAGCAGTTACCACAATAAACTTTTACCAAATGCAAAGAGGAGCAGTGCTACTCTCACCACAGCATTTACCACTACCACGAGATTTGTAAATCCTTGTGATCCCACAATGACCAAATGAGATTTGGCAGCTCCCATGTTCACGGTTTGTAAATCCTTGTGCTATATTTACCATAATATTTACAAAGGGTAGTTTTGGCAACTCCCATGTTCACGGTTTTGAATTAGCCGGTGATTTGTGAAATACCACTATCAAAGAAGGATTTGAGCACAGTAATTTTGGATCAATTTTGCATAGAAAATTCAATTGCTGGGCAAATTGGTTAGGTAGGCAAAACTTTTGATAACCTGTACCAAACATGGACAACCTATTTATCCACTTTCAAATGCCTAGCAATATTTGAAGATAATCTCTACCAAACACACCCATAAGTCTTGTCCTTATATAAGACACCATATATGAATTAGGGAATAAATACATTTCAATACATAATTAGTATAGTGGTTACATGATATATCAAAAGTAATGAAAAATAAAATGTTCATACACACATCATAAGTCATATGAAAACCCAAAGGTCATCCACATATTAAAATATATATTTTACAACACTTTCCTTTAGATGACTTTACACTTTGAATATGTCTCGTTAAAAACTTGCTAAGAAAAATCGGATGGAATAAAATCTCAGCGAAGGAAAAAAAAGTACAATATTCATAATTAACATACAATCTTTTGTTATATGCTAACTTAGACTTTCTCATTAAAATCCCTTCTAAAAAAAATTCTATTGAGATAAAAACTTGGTAAAGAGAAAATGAGTACACTACGTACAACTTCCCCTCAACTAAGCCATATAGATATTCCTGGAGCTAAGGAAGTGAAGCAACAATTACAATTTTTCATGATAATTATCTCGTAATCTTCCCCCATAATAAAGTGTAGTAATGTCCATTCAATTGGATGGTATTGGTAACATTCATATGTAATACTTCTCATTGGGCATTATTGCACTTAGTTCATGCCTCGTTAAAACCTTGTTGGAAACCCAATGGCAAAAAAATAGCGAAAGAAAAAGAGTACATGACATACGCTACCAAAGCATTGCACAAATTGCCTCGTTAAAAATCTTTGGCAAAGAAAAACCCTTTGGAAAAAATATTGGCAAAGGAAAAAAGAGTATAGTAATAATAAACCTTAAGGGATTTTTAAATAAATATCACCGTGAAATGACCTACAATCACATTGTCCGTTAAATCATCTAAAGATGCATTCTAGTTGCCATATTAATCAAGTAACATTATGTAATAAAATCCAGTATAGGAGAATAAGAAACATCGTGATTGATGTCGGGTCTCCTAAATGCTTCTGACATTTTTGAATAATTTTAGGTTCTGCATCCACATTATCACTTGAGACAACAAGAATATTGGACTTAGCTACTCATTTGTGATTAGTAAATACATTTTCCGTTTGTCTTGCTAAAGTTTGCAAATTAATGATATTTTTAAACTTCAAGTTCATTTATACTTGTACTTGGAGAAAGATAATTCATTTGGTTTTTCTTTTAGAATAATTTCCTAATATTCATTAAGCTTCTGACTTTATCTTCCTAATGCCAAGAAATGTCCTCATTAAATATATAATTAGCAAATTGGGTAGTGAACAAGTTGCCCATAAGGGCCCCAACTACTTGATAATATATGAAGTATAAAAAACTCACGTAAATACGACCTTATTTAAGACACCATTTTTGGACATTGTGGAGGGGAGTGTTATGGTATATGAGAAACCAAAAATCAACAATGTGCTAAAAATGGCGTCGGAATGAACATCAACATGGAAGATGCCGGAATGATCATCGGCAAAGACATCTGTGCTGGAATGACCATCAGCAACATGGACGACGATATGAAGATGCCGAAATTATCATCGGCAAAGACAACCGTGCTGGAATGACCATCAGCAACATGGGAAGTGCTCCCCCTCAAGAGGAACTTCGGAGCCGGAATTATCATCGGCAAAGACAACTGTGCTGGAATGACCATCAGCAACATGGAAAGTGCTCCCCCTCAAGAGGAACTTCGGAGCCGGAATTATCATCGGCAAAGACAACTGTGCTGGAATGACCATCAGCAACATGGAAAGTGCTCCCCCTCAAGAGGAACTTCGGAGCCGGAATTATCATCGGCAAAGACAACTGTGCTGGAATGACCATCAGCAACATGGAAGGTGCTCCCCCTCAAGAGGACGATGAATAGAATAAATAGTCCATCTTGGGAAGAAAGAAGATTAAAAAAAAAACTTCACATAATCGGAAAAGTCGCCGGAGACGGCGGTGGGTCGTCGGAGATGCTAGTGGGTCGTCAGAAAAGTCGCCAGAAAGTCATCAAAAAAGTCAACGGAGACGGCAGTCAACGGTGGTCGATCAATGGTGGTCAACCCAACAGCTTCCCAATGATCATTCTTTTATGATGTGACAGATCAGTCTAAGCTGCAGTCACAGAGCATACTAAGAAAAACCCGAAAAAGAAATAACAACGAGAATCCCTCAAGGAGGGTGATATCTCTCTATAACCATATTGAAATTATGGAAAAGTGAACTAAGTTAAGCGGATTAAGATTCCTCTTGTTAGGCTCTAGATACCATGTTGAATATCGAAAGAGAAGAGAGGAACATTTGAAAATAATACTGTGTACATCAACTACACAGCGGAGTCTATTATATAACTTAAAGGAAAGAAAATACAAACAGATATATTCGATGTGGGACTTCTATACTATCATTTACAACAGACATATATAGTTTTACAAAAAATACATAGATGAGAAACATCAGGTTCACATTCACGTGCAAGTTGAAGAGGGGAGTGTGCTTAAAAGCATCTAAGCTGGTGAATTTCAGGTTCATGGTCATATTCAAAAGCAATGACATATACTAAATCATTACTTCATATTTTATTGTTATATTTTTAGAGTTTATTGGGTTCTCATAATTTTTCTATACCTGAACCATTCCCGGGGTCACTTTTTCTAGAAATATGAAATCGTTAGTCTATCATTGACCTCTTCAAGAGTGTCAATTTGAAATTTTATTTCCTTTCATCAAGGAACAAAATTGTTTGTATACTTTATATTCATTAGTCATTACATTCGCATGATGCTCTTTAGGAACAATTAATTGCACAAGAATGTTTGTAATGGTTTGCAATATCTTACAAATCAATTATTGTTTGAACTTCAATTTCACAATCTTTTGGGTGTATAACTAGATGGATAATTCATTAAATTGATTCATCTAAATAAATAATCAGCTTTTCTAGAGCTATTGCAAATATTGTTGCAGACATGCCCACGATAATAGTTATGCTCACGACCACATCCACGAATATGTAATTGTATTGCATTCACTTCAAGAAACGACAAAAAACTAATTGGTTGCAATTAGGAATTTATCATCAAATATGACCATAATTTTTATCATGTCTAAAATTATAATTTGGAATATTCACTTCAGGGAATGACGTTTAACTCATTGGCCAAACTTTTGAGCCTTTTTTCCTCGATATGAATACTTCTAGAGCATATTCAAGAGGCATAAAACATAAAGAATATTTTCTCCCAATATTTCATTTCAAATCATTCAACAAATCTATAAGATCTTTTCAATCATGGTCTAAAGTCTCTTCAGGAATTAAATCACATATATTCATAAAAATGTAGCCGAGAAAAATCATTGACTTTGTCTAATCCATCTGAGATATATAAAATATAACTTCTTCGGGAAGTTAACAAGATTAACAAACTTGACATAATATGTTTGTCAATATATTCAACAATAAAATCACCATAAATGAAATATAAAAATAATTATTATACTAGAAATATCATGAAGAAAAAAAATTGAGCAATGAATCAATTTAAAACAAAATGATAAGAAATATTAATGTAAGGGATAAGATATTATGTCTTTCTTTTTTCATGCCTACTCTACCTACTTATTTCCAACACCATTGGATCAAAATATCAAGAGGAGAGAGAAATAATGAAAATTAGTTGAGATTCTGATCCAACGATATTGAGATGAGTAAGATAGGATGAAAAAAGATAGGTAGAATATCACATCCCTTAATCTAACTATGTATTTGTTACTTTGGGAGCAATAACCGACAAAGGTATTGTTTGCCTTATAAATGGTTATGGCAATAGGAGTAATTTTCATGGGATGAGATTCAACATACTAGTATTGTTTGCCTTATTTTATTTTTATTTAGCCTTTTTTATTTGACTTCTTTCTTTTGTCATGATTTGACCTAATGTAAGATTTTCTACCATCCATTCAAGGGTTATATCATTGTCTGCACTCGTACCTCTCAAAATGGCTACAATCTTTCATAGAGTTGGCATTTGCATCAGCAATGCTTTTGAAGTCGTTCATTGACTTTGTTTTTTAATCAATGAGTCTAAAATTATAATTATTTCCACCAACTTCTAGGATATAGAATTTTGACTTTTCAATATTTTTCATAACATTATGAAAATCCTTAAATTAATAATAAGGATTAGTAAGCGCTTATTGCTACTTCAGGAGCCCAAGGATATAGGCTATCAAATATTCAATAATGCTTTTGAAACACTCATTATTACTTCAAGAGCAGAATGATATATGTTTTCAAATATCCATTGCCACTTCAAGAGCATAAACAAAAATGAAAATGGAGAATTGGTAGAAGAAGAATTATGTATAGAGAATATGTATATAAGTATTTACTTAATTTTATTTTTTATTATACTTAGTATAATTATTCAATTTTACTAAGTATAAGTATATATGAATTTCATGTATGTAATATTGTGAGTCACAAACTCAAATCTGAAAATATTAAAAATTTAAACTTATTAAAATTTAAATACGCTTAACAGTGAAACCTAAAATTGGAATGTCAGAATATGACTTTCCTATATTATTTTTTCTATAAATCAGGTATGAATTAAATATTTTAGAAATATTTTCATTACTTAGCTTTTAATTCAAAATTACACGTATAACTAAAATATAATAAATTATTAAGGATTTAATGTGAAGAGCAGATTTCGTGTTCTCATCATCAACATTGAGCGGTGCCCTTTATTTTCACTTTCACCCTTTTTTAACACTCACGTTGATTCATCAACATATCCAAGCAATTTTGCAAAACAAATATCCACAACAAAATTATTTCACACTCCTCGTAAATCATAATCATATTCATTAAAACAATATCACAGTTTAATTCATCATACCAAAACCAATATCATTTAACTAAAGTTTTAACAAGCATTCCAGTACAGACAGTGAAAAAAGAAAAACATCTTTACGTAATGCATCAAAGGAAAATGTCAGAAGAGCCAGCACAAGCTAAATTGCATAAAGTCATATTCCTAGAAGAAAAAGTTATAATGTAGTACATCATCTACAACATATAATATAGGGTTTATCATCTATCATTTAACATGACCACAAAAAATTTCTTACACACAGGGCCCGCAGCAAAAAAAAACTTCGGCACGCAAAATGAATCTCTATAACATAATACAATCATTTTCCCTACAATATAACTCCTATAAAACCCTATAATATAAGGAGGTCAAGGTGATTCTAAAGTGTATAACTATATCATTGTTACTTGGTAGACTCAAAATAAAAAGGACTTTCGTTAGTCAAAACTGATTCAAGAGGACTTCAAAGATTATGTAAAGTACTTTATGCAGAAATTGCAAACATATTAAAACTCATAACACACTCCAAATCAACTATTTTATATCAACTTGCTTTGGAATTCAACAAACAAACATAGATCAACTGTAATCATTGCTACATGCAAGTTCTTAAAATTCCAGCCACGTGGCATACAACTAACCATGGCTTTATTATCTATAATTTAACATGACTAAAAAAAATTGTTACCCACGATCACAAAGATATTTTGTGGACTTGACTTAAAAAAATTCATATAATATTTATATTGAAAAATATGACATATAAAAAATTTGTATTGTGTCACATATATGTGTGGTGTCAACATGAATTTTATCCATATTTTTTTTAAATTTCAACTCATTATTTTAATTTATTTTATTAATTACCATTTTGACCATAATTTTCACAAAATTTGTCGGTGGTGTTTATGTCGAAAAATTTGACACTAAAAATAAAAAAAAAAAAATTAATGTTGTAACTAATTAATGGTGTTAAAAAATGTTATAAATATGTGTTTACCATGCAGACATTACACACAAAATTTTGAGAGAATTGATATGGAAAAGATTTCATGTAATATTAAAATATGAAATGTGTCCCCCACCATTTAATTGTATCTGCACGAAGCTACAATAACTTTCTCACCGGTAGCATCATTTTTACATTTCCCATAAAAAAATGGTTATATTTAATTTTCATCTTTATATGGTCATGATTTCCCATATTTAAAGTGAAAGCATTAAATATGAAAAAAACCAATGAATGCGGAAAATAAATATAAAGTATTAAATTTGAGAAAATTACCATACATAAAATGGAAATAAATATAACCGTTGGAAAAAAAAAGGGTTTTATTGATAATCACTTGGTAATAACATAAGTTGTGTAATGTCACATATCATCTCGTGTCAATATGAATTTGATCCTTTTTTTTTTTTTTAACCCATTATTTTAACTTTTTTTGAGTAATTATCATTTTGACTCGTAATTTTCACAAAATTTATGGGTGCTGTTTATGTCGAAGAATTTGACAAAAAAAAAAATTCACGTGTCTGTTCCGTTCCTTTATTTGTTTTGTGTATGACAAGGTTTTAAATGACAATGGGGACATCATCGTACCTAACTAAGATGCGAAATCACCGAACCAGTTATGATAAAAAAAAATCACCGAACCATTGTCACTTTCACTGCACCAAACAACACAAGATTGTGAGAGAAAACGTGAACTAACGTCAAAACCATGGCTAACAAAAACACAAAGGAGGTTGTGTGCGTCACCGGAGCCAACGGTTTCATAGGGTCGTGGCTGGTTCGAACCCTCTTGGAAAACCCACGCTACACCACCATCAATGCCACCGTCTTCCCCGGTTCCGACCACTCCCACCTCTTCACACTCCACCCTGACGCCAAAACCCGCGTCACCATCTTCTACGCCGACATCCTCGACGCCTCCGCCGTGTCCCGCGCCGTCGACGGCTGCTCCGGCGTATTCCACGTGGCGTCCCCGTGTACACTCGAGGACCCCGCGGACCCACACAAGGAGCTGGTGCAACCCGCGGTGCAGGGCACCCTGAACGTTCTAGAAGCCGCAAGGCGCGTCGGCAGCGTGAAGCGCGTGGTCCTCACCTCCTCGATCTCCGCCATGGTCCCGAACCCTAAATGGCCGCACGGCAAGGTGGTCGACGAGTCGTCGTGGACGGATGTCGAGTACTGCAAGTCGCGGCGGAAGTGGTATCCGGTGTCGAAGACGGAGGCGGAGAGGGCGGCGTGGGAGTTCAAGGGGAAGCACGGCGTGGACGTGGTGGCGATTCACCCGGCGACGTGTCTGGGGCCGTTGCTGCAGCCGTCGCTGAATGCTAGCTCCGCCGTGCTGCAGCGGTTGATGATGGGGTCAATGGAGACACAGGAGTATCATTGGTTGGGTTGTGTGCATGTTAAGGATGTTGCTAAAGCTCATGTTTTGCTTTATGAGACTCCCACTGCTGCTGGTAGATATCTTTGTACTAATGGTATCTACCAGTTTTCTAGTTTTGCCAGCACTGTCTCTGAATTGTACCCTCATTTCCCTATTCACAGGTTTGTTAGTTACTTAGTTACATTTTCTTGTTGCTTTTGCAAGAACATCATACTTTTAAACGTGTTTTCTCCTCGCTTACACACTTTTTAGGATAATGAGGTCATCAATCTCAAAATTGCTCCAAGTTAAGCACGTTAAATGTGGAGTTCTTTCTTTCGGCCTACCGAAAAGTAGACCTTTCTTATTAGTACTACCAATTAATTCTTATAACTTATCCCTAACTGTATAGCCCCGTATCAGCATAGCATCTGGAATTCCTCTCTCTCGGATGTTGATTCGATTCATTCAAGATTTGGCATAAGTCGCTCATTGTTCGTGCCTCTTTTGCACCAACGATCACTCCCTGCTCTTGCTAGGCTGTTACACTTTCTTTGGGTTTTGCTTGTTAATGTTGAGTTGGTTTGAGGATGATTGGGTTATATGCTGTGGTCGCTTCAATTGTGATAATGACATTGACATGGTTGCAGTGAACTTTGCTCCTCTTGGTGTATATATACATAAGGAGTGGTTTAATCCAATCCCTTCAATTATGTCATGTAGGAAACTGGACAACCTGGATATCAAGATTTATATAAAACCAGATAGATAGATTTTCTAATTAAGAAAATTGGAACTCATTTAAATTCTATTTTTGTGCTTTTGGTCTGCTGAATTCTCTTACATAGCATGCTAGTATTCTCTGAACAAGAACTACATGCAGGTTTCCAGAGGAAACTCAACCTGGCCTAACACCATGTAAAGATGCAGCCAGGAGGCTAATAGACTTGGGCCTTGTCTTCACACCAGTTGAAGATGCTGTGAGAGAAGCAGCGGAGAGCCTTATAGCTAAAGGCTTCCTGCAGCAAAATCCCTCACGGAATTAGTATTTAGATTTCATATAATTTTTCTATAATCATTGCTTTAATTCTTATCTTTGATATATGGTGGATGTAATAAAAATGTTATTGTACTATGTTTATATAGTAGATTAACCTCTTACTTTTGTTGTACTTCTCGCTTTATTTTCATTAAGTAATATTCATGATCGCTTCTGCTGCTGGATCAGTATCACTTGTCCAGTTGTCATCCGTATCATTGTTGTCACTATGTTCATGATAATAGATGAATTAATAGAATACCATATATCAATTAATTTAGAGAGGAATTTATGTACATGGTTGAACCATCTTGTTAATTGAGTGAAGAAGTTTGGTATTAGAATCTTTCTCTCTGATTTATTTCGAAATTGGTAGCCTTTGTGCGATGAAGCATTACAACTCATGGGGTTTAATCATATATTATATAGGCTAGAGAGGGAATTTAGCTTAACCCTTGTTAACAATGTGTTTATTGGGTTCACCTATCATGGAATTCAATCACATATCATGTTTACATAGTGCTGCCACTAGGCCTAGTACCACTAGATACCAAATTAATAATTAGTATTACCTGCATATATTGAAATTTATAACAAAATCATGTCATGAAAAACATAACCGTTTACATTCTACAAAATCCATATCAAAACTGATATTCGGTATACAATACACAGCTTTATACAGACACAGAAAAAAAAATGACAGTCAAGGAAATGTGGACCATTTTTACTCGTGAGTTAACAGCTATAAACTCTTCTACTTCCACTTTACTGTGTTTTGGCCAAGAAATGCTTGATAAATGAGCTTCTCTTGACTTCTATCTTGAGAAGAAGACTTAACTAGGCTCATATTTTGGATGCAAATGTTCTGTACTTGATGCAAAGGACTCATTGCTGTAAGGATGATGGGGACTCTCCATACTTACCTCATAACATTTATAAATAGATGAAGTAGATAATTCTGATTCAGATGTTGAGTTCAAACCAGCAGACTTCAACATGTCTTCAATTTCTTTAACCACATCACTCATTGTAGGCCTGTCAGCTCCTGACTCTTCAACACACTTCATTGCAAGGTCCACAAACTTCTCAAAACCTTTCATTGTTGATCCTGAACCGATGGTTGGGTCAATAAGTTCATGAAGACCATAAAAGTCTTTTGTCTTATCAATTGCATTCCTGACCAATTTCACAATGTATTTCCCTCGCTCTATTGGCTTTTTTGCAGTTATCAGCTCCAACAATATCACTCCAAAACTATAAACATCACTCTTTTCAGTCAACTGCTGACTAGAATAATAATCCGGATCCAAGTAGCCCTATGTCAATAAATTGAATCCGTTCCCATCAGTCATCACAAAAATTTAATGCAACTTTCTCCAATGCAAAAGATTTTGAAAATTAGATTTTACTCCATGTCAGATGATGTGTCTTCCTGGGTTTTTGACATAAGAAATGCAAATTTTAAAAAAATCCACTTATTTAGTTCATCGACCAAACGTTTTGCCGGACTAATGCGGGAAGACGCGTTTCAGGTGGCTACGCGTTTAGTCGCGCACCTGACACATGCGCGTTTCTGACATGTCTAAACACGTCTATACCAGGTACATGTTTGAACATGTCTATACCAAGTGCACATTTTTTGACAAGTTTGAACACGTCAGTACCTGGTGCGCGTCAGAACATGTCTGTACCAGGTGCGTGTTTTTGACAAGTCTGACCAACACTACCAAGATGTGTCATGTTCAGGCACGCATTCCATGGCAAAGTCGCGTCATAGACAGAAACATGCATGTGTCAGGTGCGCGACTAAACGCGTAGCCACCTAAAACGCGTCTTTCTGCTCAAGTCCAGTAAAACGTTTGGTCAACGAACTAAACATATGGAGTTTTTTGAAATTCACATTTCTTTGGTCAAAATCCATGTTTTCCTTGTTTGCACAGATATGACTGTACTATATGTTGAAGATGCTATATAATAATAGGCTTGCATGCTTACTTAATTTCATAAAAATTCTCAACAGATAAGATTTAGAATGAAAATCACTTAAAACTAGAAATTTGAAAAAGCATGCAATTAATCACTTTCTACCTCCACTCATTTGTTAAATAAGATGTCATCTTCTCATTAGTAATCTTGCTTCATTTTGCAGTAAAAATGCATAGAAGATATATACGAACCATTGTTCCTTTAACTTGAGTGGTGACATGATCTTTTTCACAATCTAAGATAGACTTGGAGAGACCAAAATCAGCGACTTTTGCATTAAAGTTCTCATCCAACAGAATGTTGTTTGATTTGATATCCCTGTGTATAATAGGAGGATTGGCATGTTCATGAAGATAAGCCAAACCCCAAGCAGCACCAAGTGCTACTTTTAGCCTTCTACTCCAGCCCAATACATATCCCGATGCCCCTATGTAGATCATATGCATGTTATCATTTATCAAGTAAAATAAACATGAGTTATAAATTTGTCAAATCAAAACAATTTCAATATATATATATATATATATATATATATATATATAGGAAAAATATTTTCTTATGTCGTAGGAGAGTTGTTTTCTCTTACTAGTGACCCTTCGATCTTCGTGTAATGTTTTCTTTTGTTTTTTTTTTAATGTCCTGAAGGTAATGTGTCTACGATATGGAAAATTTTCTCCTACTGCTGAATACTAGCCAAACCCATATATATATATATATATATATATATATATATATATATGGGTTTTATAAGAGTTATGTCGTAGGAAAAGTGATTATGTTATGTTATAGAGATTCGTTTTGCGTGCTGGAGTTTTTTTTTTATACGGGCCCACAAAATGTTGTGAGTATATATATATATATATATATATATATATATATATATATATAAACTATATATATATACAAAGTACCTTGAGATAAAATCCTTCAAAGTTCCATTTGGAACAAACTCGTAAACCAGCATTTGTTCTTCTCGTTCAAAGCAGAATCCCACAAGGCTTACCACATTCTTGTGGTGGACCCTTGAAAGCAGTTCAATCTCAGCTTTAAATTCTAGCACCCCCTGCTTTGATTCTTTTTTAGCTCGTTTTATTGCTATCAGTTGCCCACAGGGAAGAGTTCCACGGTAAACCTGTGAACGTGAGCTGATTAGTCTGTTGTTAGAAGTATATAGTTAAATTTCTGTCGATAAATGTTACATTTATTAACATATTCATATAAAATTTCTCGCTAATCACTAGCATGTCTTGGTTAATGGTAGCTGCATGCACCTAATGCATAGATGCGAGTGATTGTGCCACACAAGGTTGCATGCATGAATGACCATGTTATCTGTCATCATAGTTAGAAATGTGGGAGAATTAGAGTTAAGAATTTCTAGTGGAAAATTTTCCAACTTAGGAAATTAACCACATCAACCACTTGTGTGGTTAATTAACTAAATATTTGGCTACAACATTTACCACTCTTTAAATATTATTGGAAATTCAATTTGGTTAACATGTCAAGTTGTTAATATTTTGAAAATAATTTTTTTTGCCAGGTTGTTCTAAATCATAATTCTCCCTAGAATTTTTATTTTGTGAATTTACAAACAATACTTGTACACTACATTTTTTAAGTCAGATATATATATATATATATATATATATATATATGAGGTAGGATCCTTGTAAAATCTGAGAGTCGTTACATAAAAAAAAATCAATGGTGTCACATGCTTACAAATCAGATTGATATTTTTTGATCTAACAGCTCTCCCGAGAGGTGTCAAATTTCAAATTTGATGCACTGGTGTCAAAGGATTCTCTCTCTCTCTCTCTCTCTCTATATATATATATATATATATATAAATCACAGCAGCACATTGAACTTAACAAGAAACATTCAAGACCTTTCCATAACCCCCTGATCCAATATCATTGGCTTGTGAAAAATTGTTTGTGTATTTCTTAAGTTCTTTAAAAGAGAACTGCCTTGTTGCTTTTAACTGAGGGATGCCGCAGTTGCTTTTATTTGGATCCCAGTTTCCTGCATTTTATGAAAACTAAAATATAAGATAACAGAATCAGATGTCACAGTGCAGCAACTTGAATTTATAATTATTTACCAAAAGGATTGCTTAGAGAAATTGCTCTTTCAGCCCTTCTCTTCTGGCGGAAAGCATAAACACCTGCTAGTAATAACACTAGCAGGACAGAAAAACCACCAATAGCCACTCCAATAATTAAGGCAATGTTTGATGAGTTACTCGACTCCTTAGGTCCTTAAGTATGAGAAACAAGAGAGACAATAAATATTGTTAATTCTGTCCCTAGAAAATGAGGGGGGAAAATTAGTAGGGTAGTTAGTTACCTTGGTTTTCAGTAACAAAAGTATATGGTCTATTAGTACTTAGGTTGCCAAGCAAAGAGCTTATACTAGAAATGTCTTGCTGGTTGAAATGATCTTGGCCTAATGGGAAGATTTGTATGATAAACTCAAAAGATTGAAATGGATCTTCAGGAGGAATGATTAAAGAAACTGAATCCACTGGTAGATGAAGGGATTGAAAAGCATGGAAAAGATCTTCCTCCAAGGAAGTTTTATTTCTCCAGGCAAACAAAGAAGGTGCTCTGAAAGTTAAAGTTCCTGTATATGGATATGAGCATTTGCACTTGGGACTGAGAATCTGATTTGAACTGCAAATGTCAGAAAGACAGTTCTTCTGTTGTTTTGTATCTAAGGTATTTTGCTTGGTGCAGTAAGTCCCTGTAGCTCCTGTTTCCTCACAAATCGGGTTGTACACAAGTCTGCAGACAAAAAATGCAGTTAAATCTTCTATAAAACAAAGACTTTGAAATATTAAATCTTCTATATGAAAAAAAAAAAAAACTAAATTTGTTTGAAGTAACAAAATTGTTGGAAATTGACGGTCACACAAAATTAACAAAACAGAAAAGAGAAAGGAGAAGAGAGATTGACAAGGTGATTTATCTTGGTTCACTCAATATAGGCTACATCCAGCTTGTCTATAATATATTCACCTCACCGCCACTTGTTACAAGTCACTTGGTTTACAAGGACCCCAGTTGCCTTTCTGCTGACCCCGACAACAAGGGCCCTCATCAGCATGCGAAATATGAGCCATATCCAACAAAAATAACCTATGTATGCAATCAAAGACAGAAAAATGATCCACAATCATTAACAAGTATGACTTACGTTATCGTGATATTGGGGAATTCATTTTGTTGCTTGAAGTCTTCAATTGAATTTGACTGCAGGTCAATAAGTTGCAGTTGTTTGATGTAGTTGGTGCCAATATCCAAGGTTCCATCAAGTTTGTTGCTTTTTAGCACACTATGAACACATTCCATGCCAATCATGTCTTATATATCAGTACAACAATGATGAATATGTAATCACTTATTTTGATTTCTAAAAGTGGACTTTTTGAGATTGTTCAGTGTGAATCAAAGACACAGGTAACTCACACATTTTCCAAATAGGCAAGACTAAACAAAGGAACAGGAATTTTCCCATAAAGGCTCACACTTTCCATTAGCCTGCCAAGAAACAAAAGAGAAAATTGCATTGAAGTGTGTTGAAATTACATATATATAGAGAACTCACGGGAAAAACAAGTGCACAAGAAAGACATACAATGTCCTTAAATTCTTCATATTTGAAAGCCATGGTGGAAAAACTGATGGATCAAAGCTATTGTTGCTCAAATCCCTTCAAAACAGATTTCCCATTATCACACAAGAAACATTCACCTCACATGAGAAAGGTTGAGTAATAACATTACAATTGTTACACATAAATGCTTTATTACTCACAAGTATTCTAGGGAGTTCATCCCAGTGAGGTTTGGCAAGGAACCTTGCAGCTTATTGTTGGACAACAACCTAGAAAGCACAAAACCAAAATCCTTGCCGTTCAAAGATTGAACTTCTACTACAGATACCAACATGCATAAAGAAGAATATAACTCTAGTTGGCACATTATAGTTTATGTCTGCTTACAGGTCTGTAACATTCGTAAGGTTGTTGAGGTTCTGAGGCACATATCCATCTAATGAATTCTTTTCCAAGCGCCTGTAGCCACAAAAATATGTTTAAGCCAACAAGCATGAAGCAAAATTCTACCTATGAATTTGCTTGAGGATGTAATTAGTCAAGGATTCACTCACACCACCACCAGACTCTTAACAAGTCCAAGCGTTTCTGGAATGCTGCCAATTAGTTGATTGCTCTCAAAAATCCTGCCGGTAAATATATATATATATTCAGGTTCATTGATAGATATGATATTGAAATTGGCACGCTAAGACAACAAAGAAATGCTTTTAAAGTTTAAGTTCACTATTTTATAATTATGTCTTTTTTTGTCACTCATCTCAATTTCCTCACTCTTTTTTTCTGTAGTTTACCAAGAGAAGCTAGCATAGTTTGCAAAAGGATATCAATATCCTCATATTTGTATTTTTTTAACACAATATCTTTATGCTACTTTTCCTTTTTAAGGATTAGTTACTACAAAAAATCCGTAAAAATCATGCAGGGACACAGTGACCATTTTGCCACGCCTGGCCAAAATATTTACCAGACTGCCACGCCAATAATAAATTTTCCCAGAATGCCACGTGGCATAATTCGCTACACTCTACAGCGAAATATGCTTGCAAATAATTCGCTACACAGTGTAGCAAATTATGCCATGTCAGACTGCACAGTCAGCAAAAATGACACAGTGTAGCGAATTACTGCCTGCTTGACACATGTCAATTTTGCTAACTGTGCAGCCTGACATGGCATAATTCACTAAACTATGCAGCGAATTATTTGCAAGCATATTTCGCTGCACAGTGTAGCGAATTATGCCACGTGGCATTCTGGGAAAATTTATTGTTGGCGTGACAATCTGCAAAATGGTCATTGCTCCCATCATGCATCTCCTTTGCACGAATTAGACCAATTTTTGTACAGGATTGGATTAGTGTAAATCTTACATAAAACAAAGGTGTGAAAGTATAATTTTTGAGGGAAACTCTTACACATGTATCAGAGTCATTTTTGAGCTAAAAAGTTGAGAAGGAATCTCCCCTGAGAGTTTATTCTTCCCAAGATGACTGCAGACAATATTGGAAACATGTTGGTTGGATTTTGATGACATTAAGAATATCAATAATACAGAAAAACTGGCAGCTGAAGAGAGTTAACATACAAGTGCTTTGTAGTGAGTAGCATATCAAGACCAGGAGTAGAGCCACTAGATACTGGGATTGATCCATCAAGCTGATTATCAGTTAAATCTAGCCAAGTAAGATTTGATAGATTCCCAATAGAAGGGGGAATTGGTCCAACAAATTTGTTGGAGTTTAAAGATCTGCAAGAGGAAATTGCTGATTTAGAATATCACCTAAGAATTAGTACGCCAGCAAAAGAATATTATTTGAATTGATTTACCAAAAAAAATAAAAATGGAACAGTTCTTACAAGAAAACAAGCTGATATAGGGATCCTATTTCATCTGGAATAGGACCAGTAAAACCACAACCAACAAGAATTCTGGAAGATAAATGAGAAAGTACAACTTGTGTTAGAATTGTTTTATCAAGCTTATTCAGGATTGGGTTACAATCTTGACAACAATCAATATAGCCTTACAATTTTGATAGCTTCTTCAAATTTCCAATTTCTTGTGGAAGTGGTCCTGTTAGGTCCCTATTGTATGAGAGATCCCTGTTAAAAGGAGAAAACAATTAGGAACAAAATATTGGCCTATTCATAAAAACTGGTCTCCAATTTAATACACAAACCAAGGAAATTATGATTCATTTGGATAATCTTTCTAGTCTCTTAGCCTAACATAATCTCATGGCTTTGACTCCAAGTGGATAACAAAAGTTGACTGCAGTTAGATATTATAGATGAACAAATTAACCTGAGACAAATCCTTAATAATTGAGGTAATATGCAGACATTTTTTTTTGTTTGAATCTTTTTTTGTTATGCCTCAGTAAACTAGTCTATTTATGATAACTTAGAATAGTTTTTCAATCTGTATATTAAAAGGCTTACAGAGTCTCCAATTCAGAAAGTGATCCAATATCTCCTGAAAGCTGGCCTGTCAAACCAGTGCCTGGTAATGATCTGAAATACTAGCCACCAAGTTATGCTCTTTTCAAAAGTAAAGATTAATTCAGTTGAAAACTAAAATAAAGGGCCGATCCAGTTCAAATACCCACTTCGTGAGTGTCTGGGGAAGGGAATACTTTAGGCAGTAATAACATGGAAATATTCAAAAGAGACCTTACATGGAAATTACACGTGAGTTTTTGCACTTAATGCCATCCCAACCATTGCAATGATCTGAACCCACCCAACTAGGAGTTGTGCTCTGCCAGGAATCCCTTAGAGACTCTAGGGCTCTAACTGCATGAGAATTTTCATTGAAAATTTTCAAAGTTATATTTCTGTCATTGAAGTGTTTAATCTTAATACATATAAGTATCCAAACAGAATCAGCATGTATGATCATAGGACACAGAATCAAGACAGAACTTACAATCATCGGTAACATCTTGTGCTACTGCAAACAACAAAAAATTGAACAAAAGCACCAATGGTACTAGTATTCTTTCACCCATTATTAACATGAAGTAGAACTCAAAGTCTAGCCACTCTCATAACTCTCCAATGTTGTATGTATCTATATTGCTATTCACTCACCACATCATCCACTCATAGGAAAGTTGATGACAAACGTAAAGAAGATTTGAAGTCTTTCTTGTCTTCTCCCAGTTTCTGTCATGAGTCAATGTCCCTTGATTGAACTACACAGGAATATTGCACAATGAATCAGTTAGACTTCAGTTCCCACAAGTTAAATTGACTAAGTCATAACGTAATAAAAATAAGGGTTAGTCACTTCTACTATTGTTGCATATCAGAAATTTTGCAACAAACACATTTACACTAGGATCTACATGCGGATCTTGGCATTAAAAAAAAAAAAAAATTGGATACGTATGCATATCCTAATTTTCTATATGTTGCTGTACAAATTTTCTTATGTAACGACAAGAAGTATATTTACCTAAAAATAATTTTCATGTAAAATGAAATATGAGAAAACATTAATAAAATATATTTAAGTATAGGGATAGGTTATTTTGTAGCATCGATATACCGTGACACGATACGACACGATACTCCGACACGTTAATTCTAAAAAATGTTAGATTTCGACACATTAGGACAGGTTTTGATATTAAATAAAATTTAATTTATGTAGTGTATATTATATTTAATATTTAATAATTTAACAAAAAAATAAAACTAAACTTATAATATTCATCAATTTTGCAAAGAAACATAAGATATCCCAAATATTTATATTAAACACAATAAAATGGTAATTGTAATCGAACGAATCTAATAATTGGAACTAAAAACTCAACACAACGCAACCCTTGAACAATTTTTTGAATTTCTATAAAGTGTGTTGGAGTGTCGAAGTGTCGGAGAGTGTCGGACACGACACGTGAGAGTTTTTGAAGTGTCGGTGCTTCATAGATTCTACCTACCATTTTTTCTGCCTACCTTTGTCTACCACTCTCCGACACTGTTAGATCAGAATCTTAACTAACATTTATCTTTCTCGCTCTTCTTGAGATTCTGACTAATGGTGTTGGAAAAAAAAAAAATTAAAAATAACTATCCTTAAGTATATACCCTAACAAAGTTACTAAGAAGTAATGCATTTAAGTATGTAACTATTTAACATTGACATATTCCTGAAGCATTAAAACTACAAGATAAGACAATGACCAATGTTACTTCATTTTCACATACCAAGTTACCCGTGAGATTTAAAAAAAAAAATACATCATATGAGTAAAATAATTATGGAATTTATTCTATTTAGTGTAGGAGGGAGGATTTTCAATATAAATATTTTTTGAAAATAAGTTCAATTTACTTATAAATGTGAATTACTTGCAAGTTTTTTTCAGTTGAGGTGGTAGATTTTAAAAAAAAAATATTAAAAGTTGCCTTTATTTAAAGCGAATTCTTGTAATTAATTTTTTTTAAATGCTTTTTTTTTAATATATTATTAAACAAATAATTTTGTTTAAAGTTCTCTCAGAAAACTGTAAACATAATTACATAATAATAATAATTTCTCGATATAAGCTAATACTAATTCATTTCAAATTAGAAGTGACTATTGTAAAGTAGTTTCTTAAAATTACGTTTAAAATTTTCCTTTATTAAAAACTACTTTTGAACATATTTTTTCTAAAAATAAAAAACAAACTAATTTGTTATTAGAAGGCGTGTATAGTAATTGTGACTTATAAACAGAAGAAATCCATGAACTTAGCATATTAAGGGAATTTTAGTATAATCAAAAACATTTTTTTCTTACAAAAAAGTAAAGGTGACAAAGTGGGTGGCTCTTTCGGCCTCGTCGTTAACCCGTCAAAAAAAATAAGTCAGCTCATCTCATCCCGCTTTTGAAAGTGGGTTAAAAAACTCAACTCATCTTATTCCAGTTAATGGGCTGGACAGGTTGGCCCGCTGACCCAAATCAGTTTTATACTGACTCACCCGCCCTCAACCAGCCCAAAAAATTAGGCAACCCACCCCCACTCCACTTTTGAGAATGATCAATTCGTTTCCTCCCATTTGATGGACAGGGCTATATGGATAAAAGAACGCAAGACTACATATTTCACATGGGTCTTATATGGAGACAAGAAGTACTGTCCTGTCATATATAGTATTGGAAGAAGAACCTCAAGTCCAAGTGTTCCTGAAAACCGTATAAAAAATGAAATATAAATCAAACACAAGGGCTTTGAAGAAACAAATGTTAAATAAAATAAGACTAATTAAGAAATAAGAGAGTCATCTTAATGCATGTTGAATGTGTCAAAAGAACTTAATGCAATAACTTACAGATTTATATCCATCAATGAACATATATACCCTTCTTGACTCTAAAATGAGGTTGAATGTTTCAGCACCATTCAAAATAATAAATATCCTGACACAATCTACAAGACAGAACTTGCATGTCGTTATAATCTCGTGATTTGTCGTATAGTTGACTTATTGCACTTTGATTTAACCCACTTGATAGAAATTTGGGAAACATTAACATCCATAATGCCCTACACTGAGGGTAACTTTTCTTTCAATAGTGTCTTAGTGATAGCAATGTTTTAACAATTGTAATGAAGGAGATAAGAAATGAACGTTGATAAAACTGCGTTGGAAGTTGGAACTGTACTCCCTCGTAGACTCAAAATGGAATGTAACATTCCAAGCGCTGACGAGGGTGGGAAGTGATCGCCGGTGCAAAGAGACATGACAAGGAGCGGCTCCTGACAGGCTTCCAGCATGAGGTTACATGTATGGATGAATCGAATCGACACCCGAAAGAGAGGGATTCCAAAGACCGTACAGATGTGAGATTGCACAGTTTGGAATAGCTTATAAGAATTAATTGGTACTATCTATACTAACAAGATGCATTTTCTTTTCGGTAGCCCGGAACGGAAGAACTCCACGGTTAAGCGTGCTTGACTTGGAGTAATTATGTGATGAGTGACCTCCTGGGAAGTTTTCCCAGGAAGTGTGCGAGTGAGGAAAAAATACACTGAAAAGTCTCGTGTTAATATGTGGAGATAATCGTTGATTCTTGAAGCGGCCAGGCGTTACATGCTACATGATACGGACTTAGAATCTTTCAACAGTCATTAGTTGACTACACAAAAAATGGTGCATCATGTAACTTGTTAATTATTATTATGTGCTAATCATGGGATAAATACAGCTTTATGTTTATTTAAAGTAGTTATGTAATCGCTCGAGCTTCCATTAATTGCCAAAAAACGAGACCCTCATAAAACTTAAATTTAAGTCAATAAATAGGTGCTGAGTACAGGAGATAGAAACCCCATTTCCTGGAACAATACAAAGCTTCCATCATGATATTGTTGGAATTAATTTTTTTTAAATTAATTATTTTTATGAATAAAAAGTTTGATTTGAAAATGTGTGTTTTTTCATCGTTGAACGAACGTGTCTTTTTTTGTCGAACAGATGTGTTGTTTCGTCGACGAATAAGTGCCTTTTGAATCGTGACCTTACGTTTCCTATAAATATATAGAGAATCAGGATTTTTAAGATATTTTTTTCTTTGCATATTTGCATTCTTCTACTCTAATGTGATTGGTCAGACATAAATTAAGTTAGATGAGACTATTCAATATGGAAGTATTGCCATGAGAAAAGAGATAATTCGTTCTATCCTGAAAGATAATTGTTCGCAAATCTTGAGCACCATAGAGAGAGCAATATTGTGTTAAGGACACCGTGCCTAACACTAAGATCAGATTTTCCGTTGTTGCATTCATATATTTTCATACAGTACACTTTAAATGTGTTATTGCTTGTTTTAATTTCTTGTGTGGATTTCATAGAACTGTAAATATTGTTGAATTGATTTCTCTAACACGAAGGGCTAGCTTGGCTCGGCGGTGAGCTTGTTTGCCGTGGTGTGTCAGGTCGCAGGTTCGAATCAGCCTCTCTACAAAAAGCAGGGAAAAGACTGCCTAGAGTATTCCCTTCCCCAGACACTCACAAAGTGGGTATTTAAACTGGATTCACCCTCATTTCTCTAACACACATTATCCCTTCTCAATGATTTAAATATCGTTTGGATAACGGATATCAAGAATGAAGAATACATAAATTTTATGGCTATACGTCAGGGAAAAGAGACCAAGAGGGAAAAAAAAGGTCCTGAAATATGTTCAAAAGTAACATATATGTCACACGATCCTGCCATTGTACAAGCCAACTTGAACAGAAGCCAAATCTATAGTATGTTCAAAAGTACTATTATGTTACGCAATCCCAGCTAATAGAAATCTGAAAGTGTAAACAAGTAACTAAAAGAAGGATTTCTCCTCAACACACACACACACACACACACACACACACACACACACACTCCTTTTTACATTATTTTAACAAGTTGAAACGATAAAAGAAGACCTACGTAGGCTCAATTTTTATGCACGAGGAATTATCACACTTGAATCAAAGTACTCATCGTAAGGATGCTTGGAACTCCCTTTACTTAAGTTATAACTAGATGAAGTGGATGCTGATTCAGCATTGGGGTTTGAACCAGCCAACAGCAACATGTTTTCAATTTCTTTCACCACATAATTCATTGAAGGCCTGTTAGAACTTGACTCATTAACACATTGCATTGCAAGATCCACAAACTTCTCAAAATCGTTCAGTGTTGTCCCCAAATCAATGGATGGATCAAGAATTTCCTTTAGACCACATACCTCTTTTGTCTTGTCAATAGCACTACTAACCACTTTAACAATATATTTCCCTCGTTCTATTGGCCTTCTTGCAGTTATTAGCTCCAACATTAGCACTCCAAAGCTATAAACATCACTCTTCTCAGTCAACTGTTGAGTCATATAATACTCTGGGTCCAAGTAGCCCTACATAACAACAAAAATCCATTATCATCTCTTTATTTTGATAAGATCCGAAAAATTCTTGGATACTAGCTGTTTCTGCAGACATAAGATATAGTGTTTTCTGTCTCCATATGAATCACATTTTTGAGACTGTTAATCACAACTTAATGGTACAAAAGGATACATCTTCATTCCATTAATTAGTTGAGGATTGAAAGTTTCAGGATCACAGCTTTCAAATCCCGTTGGTTACATCGTGTGACACTCCTTTTCAAATGAAGTGCATGTGTACGTACGTGAGAGAATGCATGCCAAAGAGGTAGCTATAAAGGAAGTCAAAAGGTGGGGTTATAAATGCTTATTAATTAGCATACAGTTCTCAACTTTTTCTCCTTAAACATCAAGTTTCCTGGAATTTTTCAGGTTCTCCAATTTACAAAGAGAACTCATTCTGTTCTATTGTTGGAGAAAATTGTTAGAAAGGAAATTCAAGTGAGTGTGATGTTCTACATTGGTTAGAAATGAACCAACTGAATACCATATAACTTGTAAAAGACCAATAGACTAAATGTTTTAAGGTTTTGGGTTGGGATATGGTGTCAAGTCAACTTATTGTGGTTAGTCATTTGATCCATTGGTATAAGTAACCCTTCTACTGGTTTAAGTATCCCTTGCAAAAGGTTTTGAGCTCCCAACACCATTCTAAAAAATCTATAGTTTCATGTCTTTATATTTTTACGTTGGGTGAATTAAAGCCTTTAAGTTTTTAATCATAATCAACTTTAGTCGACAAACTTTAAAGTCCCACAATTAGACCTGTAAAGTTTCGAAAGCATACTTTACATCCTCTTGAATAGTAGTAAACATTGCAAGTGATCTTGTTTTCGCCTAATTCGATGGAATTTATCAAGATGCATTTGAACTCTTTTTTGATGAACCAATCCTAATTATCTTTTTGAGGTGAGTCGGTTCCCCGAGAATAGTAGTAAACATTGCAAGTGATCTTTTTGATATACCTGTGCTAAGAAATTTCACAAAGAAAGCGGGGGGCGGCGAGGATCGAACCCGAGACACCGAGGCTCTGATACCATATAACGAACCAATTCAACCCAAAAACTTAAGCGGTTGGATGAAGCTACATTAATGATTTTTATATATCTCTAACACAAGTTATCATTGGAGCTCGAAGAGATTTGGTGAAGATATATGCTAGTTCAACATTGAAGTTAGAAAAAAATAAATTATTAACATTATCAGTGTTTTTTAATCTTCAATGGGTTCAGGAGAGGTAAATTGTGTGTTGGGGGGTGGGGTAAGGACGTGAGGTAATATGGATGTGGATGTAAATTCTAAGGAGATAAAGTGTAATTTCCCCTTTATGTATGCATTTACGCAGCTATCTATTCGCTGATATAACTGGGAAATATTAGTTTTAGATGCCTAAATAATACTGTTAAAATCTCAAGAAGGTGGTTAAAGTTTTTTACAGAATAATCATTTACTTAATACTTTGTTAATTCGAATTAGCAACAAGCCAAACACATCATCCCCCCATCCATTAAGCTGTCATATTTCAATATCTAATTATATTCCCGTAAACATTTATAGTGCAAAGTTCTAGAAGATTATATACCAACCATTGTTCCTTTGACTTGAGTGGTAATATAGCCTTTGTCACCATCACCCAAAGGCTTGGAGAGACCAAAATCAGATACTCTAGCATTCAAGCGCTCATCCAGTAAAATGTTACTGGATTTGATGTCCCTGTGTATGATACGAGGATTGGCATGCACATGGAGATAATCCAGCCCCCTGGCAGCACCAAGGGTTATTTTTAGCCTTCTTATCCAGTCCAATCTAATTCCTGACTTACCTGCAGAGACCATAATCATATTCGTGTTATTTGGTAAAGAAGAAAAGAAACAGTTTCGAACCTGTTACACCTTTTCTAGATCAAATAATAATGCAAAGACATTGGAACAAGGATGTGATAAGTAAATATCTAAATGGAAAATGACCAAACAAAGAAAGCAAAAAACTCTTACAGAGAGAAAGATTCTTTTCTACTTTGGAATGGCTAAAGAACTATCAACATGCATGAGTCAAGCTCGCGGCCAGCTTGAATAGTCAGATAAAAACGGGGGTTGATACGGTGTTATTTCGGTATCCATCTTTTCATTATTAAGCATTTCATTCGCTAACACCAAAATCATTGGCCCAATTCAGTTCAGGCCAAGTCCGAATGAAGCTATCACTGCATCTTCCAAGTCTCAGCCTCATCCTCATCCTCATTCTACACATTTCTTCATTAAAATATTTATCTAACCCTTCTATATTAATGTGCCTTAACTCACCACAAGTGATTTAAAAACTAATGGATTACTGATTCAGCGGGCTAGGACAAAAATTGCGGGTGCCCAAATTTACAGTGAATGTTAACA
Source organism: Gastrolobium villosum (assembly GCA_032173675.1). Taxonomy (NCBI): domain Eukaryota; kingdom Viridiplantae; phylum Streptophyta; class Magnoliopsida; order Fabales; family Fabaceae; genus Gastrolobium; species Gastrolobium villosum. Next base: position 79,315 of record JAVKPL010001853.1, on the reverse strand, counting down.
ATTTGAAAACTGAAAACACTGTGATAGAGCCCAATTACACAAGGCCCAATTGCAAAAAGTCTATGTAAGGGACAAAAATAGAAGAAGAGAATTTAATGCAAAAGAGCCCAACGCAAATCTGTTGGAGGCTGAGTCAGCTGTGAGGGAGATCAATGTAATGCCGTTGGTTACTGCTGAGTCAGCAGGGGGTTAGAGAAGAACGTGGTGCAGCGCGTTGCAATTCAATTAGCAAAGAATGGGTATTAGTAGAGAGTAGAGCAGGAAATAGAGGCACCAAAGGGTCAGGTTGTTGTTTATCTTTCTTAAGAGTATGCAGGGGCAACTCTTGTCAATTTCTTTCTTCAGTATTTTCTTTCTTTCAAACACTGATCCATAGCAACACTATGGAGAACCAGATGTAATGTTTTTTTTGAGTGTAGTCTGAAAATATTAATACAAAGAAGAATTATTCAGTATATCTTGCATTTCTTTAATTTCAATCGTATCAAAGTGGTATGAAAGCTCCGACTGGGAGCTGGGTTATGGTAAGGACGCGAAACATGGAAGGTATGGAGGAGAGGTTCCGAAGTGGAGAACAATCTCAAGAGGAGTTAATGAGACGGATGGATGCCAGCGATACCAATCAAGCAGAAATTATTCGACAGCTACAGGAGCTTGGAGTGGGAATGAGCAGCTCCGTTCGGAGGAATTTCGTAATAGGCCTCATCGGGGGCCAAAAAACAGGGGAAGACACGGGTCTGAGGGATCTCATGGTAGTCACAGGGGAGGGGGACACATGGATCCTCGATTGAGAAAGCTGGATTTACCCATTTTTTCAGGAGAAAACGCTTATGCGTGGCTTAGCAAGGTGGAACGGTATTTTCAGGTGAATGAGGTGGAAGGAGAAGATAAGGTGCCTACCGTGATGTTATTATTAGAAGGGGAAGCCCTGAATTGGTACCGTTGGTGGGAGCTAGATAAACCTACGGCGGCGTGGGGACAATTCCAGCGAGAAGTGTTGTGCCGCTTTCAACCGGAGTTACTGGATAATCCGTACGGACCCCTTTATTCATTGAAACATACGAGCTCTGTGAAAGAATTTCGGAATGAATTCGAAATGGTGGTAGGGACGATGCTTTACACGGACGAGGAGATATTGAAGGGGGCTTGGTTGAGTGGGCTCAAGCCTAGTATTCGTCAAGAAATACTAATGACACCTGGGCTGAATTTGTCTTCGATGTTGAAGCTGGCCCAACGAATTGACCAGAGGAACTCAGCTTGGATGGATGATGGGTTATTTTGGGCCTAAGGGGTCAAGCGGCCCATTTCGGGTTAATGGTCCAGTTAACTATTCGAAGGGGGTTTTTAATAAAAACTTATCCCCTCAACCGTCAGGACAAGCCAGTAGCGTGGGAAGCCCTTAAACGAGTGCCCTAGCTCGCGGTGAGTCAACCTTAACCTCTCAGGGGAGTTCCACGGCGAACCATGGTGGTTTCAGGCGGATTTCAAACGCGGAGGCAACCGATCGTAGGAATCGAGGACTGTGTTTTCGCTGTGAGGAGAAGTGGACGCTAGAGCACCGTTGTTCCTCCCGTCATCTCCACCTGCTGATTATGGACAAGGGAGACGAAGACGAAGCGCAAAAGGGTGCTAGAGATAGAGAAGCTGAACTGGAGCCAGTTCGCGAACAAGAAGAGAACCCCTTACAGCTCACCCTGCATAGCATGATGGGTCTCACCTCCAATCAGTCGACGAAAGTTTGGGGGGAAGTCGAAGGGGAAAAGTTGGAAGTGCTCATCGACTGTGGTGCATCTACCAATTTTGTGAAGGCTGAGGTGGTGCAATGTCTTGGGTTAAAGGTGGATGAGACTCCTTCGTTCAACGTAATAGTTGGAGACGAACACAAAGTGGAATGCCACGGGGTGTGTAGGAAGGTGAAGGTCAGGGTTCAGGAGCATGAAATCGTTCAGGATTTGTTCCTCTTCGCGCTAGGAGGGGTGGATATTGTCCTAGGGCTGGATTGGTTGCGAGAATTAGGAGAAATAAGGGCTAATTTCTGAGAAATGACACTCAGATATGGGGAGCCAGGCAAGGAGACACTCATCAAGGGAGACCCAATGTTGTCCAGGACTCTATCATCTCTTAAGGCCATGACTAAGGCCCTTATGCAAACGGGGCAAGGATATTATGTGGCGAAGGAGGAACATACTATGGAAGGGGAGCTTGATGACAGTATCTTCCCTCACGAATGGAAGGAGTTAGGGAGACTATTGGAAGACTTTGAGGATCTGTTTACACGACCTAAGGGAATTCCCCCTCAACGGACCAGAGATTATTCAATCATCCTGAAACCAGGGAGTCAAGTGCCCAACAGTCGACCCTACATGTACCCGTATTACCAAGAAATCGAGATTGAAAAGTTGATTGCTGAGTTATTAAGTGATGGGTTCATTAGGCCCAGCGTGAGTCCATACTCTATCCCTGTCATCTTGGTAAAAAAAAAAGACGGTAGCTGGAGGGTGTGTGTGGATTACAGGGCGTTGAACAAAATGACAGTGCCGGACAAATTCCCCATACCAGTGGTGGAGGAATTATTAGATGAACTTGGAGGATCTAAGGTGTTCAGCAAGCTGGACTTAAAATTCGGGTATCATCAAATCAAGATGAAGGAGGAAGACATTCCTAAAACCGCATTACGAACTCACGAGGGTCATTACGAATATTTAGTGATGCCGTTCGGCCTCACTAATGCTCCCTCAACCTTCAACGCCCTTATGAATGAGGTACTAAAGCCATTTTTAAGAAAATTTGTGTTGGTGTTTTTTGATGATATTTTAATTTACAGTGAGAATTCCTTGGAGCATCTTGAGCATCTCAATTCGGTTTTTTCTGCACTAAGGAAGCATCAGTTGTTTGTGAACCAAAAAAAATGCAAGTTGGGGCAGAGTAAGATTGAATATCTGGGTCACTTCATCACGGCAGAGGGTGTTAGTGCTAACCCTAGCAAAATCCAAGCCATGCTAGATTGGCCAAGTCCGAAAAATGTGAAGGAACTGAGGGGTTTTCTGGGGCTCACTAGTTACTATCGAAAGTTTGTTCGGGATTATAGAAAAATTGCTCAGCCACTGACTCAATTACTAAAAAGGAGGGATTTAAGTGGGACCAGTTAGTAGAGGAGACTTTTCAATTTTTAAAAAATGCTATGACCGGTATGCCAGTTTTGTCTCTGCCGGATTTTTCAAAGCAGTTTACGGTTGTAACCGATGCCTCAGGGAAGGGTATAAAGGCAGTCCTAATGCAAGAGGGCAGACCATTGGCTTATCTTAGCCAAGGTTTTTCAAAAAAGGCCTTGTCCAAGTCGGTGTATGAGAAAGAGTTGATGGCCATCGTCTTTGCAGTTAAGAAATGGCGTCATTATCTCCTGGGAAGTCACTTTATAGTAAAAACCGACCAGAAAAGTCTCCGGTTTCTATTGGATCAGAATGTTTTAGGGGAAGAACAACAAAGGTGGACATCTAAGCTATTGGGTTATGACTTCGAAATCCAGTATCAACTGAGGAAGGAAAATGTAGTGGCGGATGCTCTTTCTAGGACGATGTGGTACTCCTCCATCTCTCAAGTACAGCTGCCCGAGTTGGCGGAAGTGGATAACGAGGTCCAGAGAGATCCCAAGCTGCGAAAAATAGTACAGGCATTGGTGCTTAATTCTGATGCACATATGGGGTTTAAACTGGTGGGAGGAAGACTGTTCTACAAGGACAGGTTAGTACTCTCCTCCTCATCTAGATTTATTCCCTTAATCATGCATGAGTTTCATGATTCGAATGTGGATGGGCATTCGGGCTTCTCTCGCACTTATAACAAGGTAATGGGACTTGTATATTGGGAAGGGATGCGCAAGTTCACTCAACAGTATGTTAAGGAGTGCTCGGTGTGTCAACAATACAAGGTTCTGAACTTATCACCAGCGAGTCTTCTTCAGCCGTTGCCCATTCCCACACAAGTGTGGTCTGAAATCTCCATGGACTTCATTGGGGGTCTTTCAAGAACATTTGGGGTTGATACTATTTTTGTGGTGGTGGACCGCTTGACAAAGTACGCTCATTTTATGTTGTTATCTCATCCTTATTCAGCAAAGCAAGTGGCAGAACTGTTTGTTAAGGAAGTGGCTCGTTTACACGGGTTTCCCTTGACCATAGTCTCGGATAGAGACAAGATTTTTTTGAGCAAATTCTGGTCAGAATTATTCAAATCTGCCGGGACTAAGTTGAATTACAGTACGGCATCATCCCCAGTCAAATGGGCAAACTAAGGTGGTCAATAGGGGATTGGAGACGTACCTCCACTGTTTTTGTGGGCCTAAACCGAGGAACTGGCCTAGATGGTTGCATTGGGCTGAATTCTGGTACAATACTACGTACAAGGAGTCAACGGGAATGACACAATTCAAGGCCCTTTACGACACGGAGCCTCCTCAATTATTACGAGTGGGAAACAGTTTTTTGAGACTGGATGTAGTCTCCTCATTATTGGCCGAGCGGGAGGTCATTTTGGACGAGTTGAAGATGTCTTTAGAAAAAGCTCAAAATAGGATAAAGGTTCAGGCGGATAAACATCGAAGAGATGTGCAGTTTGAGGTAGGAGATAGGGTGTATCTCTGATTCCAACCTTATTGACTGAAGACACTAGCAACAAGACTTAATGAAAAATTAAGTCCACGCAAATCTGACTTAGGGCCACGTCCAGGTTCTCGTACGATGGTTGGGGTTACCTGACTTTGAAAACTCCTGGGAGGATTTTGTCACTTTGGATGAGCAGTTTCCAGACCTGCACCTTGAGGACAAGATGCTAGTGGTGGGGGGGGGGGGAGTATTGATAGAGCCCAATTACGCAAGGCCCAAATGCAAAATGTCTATGTAAGGGACAAAAACAGAAGAAGAGGATTTAATGCAAAAGAGCCTAATGCAAATGCAAAAGAGCCCAATGCAAATCTGTTGGAGGCTGAGTCAGCTGTGAGGGAGATCAATGCAATGCCGTTGGTTACTGCTGAGTCAGCAGGGGGTTAGAGGAGAACGTGGTGCAGCGCGTTGCAATTCAGTTAGCATGGAATGGGTATTAGTAGAGAGTAGAGCAGGAAATAGAGGCACCAAGGGGTCAGGTTGTTGTTTATCTTTCTTAAGAGTATGCAGGGGCAACTCTTGTCAATTTCTTTCTTCAGTATTTTCTTTCTTTCAAACACTGATCCATAGCAGCACTATGGAGAGCCAGATGTAATGCTTTTTAATTGCTTGTAGTCTGAAAATATTAATACAAAGAGGAATTATTCAGTATATCTTGCATTTCTTTAATTTCAATCGTATCACACTGCTTAAAATGAGGATTGTTAAAACAGATTATCCAAGTGTATAGAGGGTACATAAACAAAGGGTATTGTGACTTGCAAAAGTTTTGTCTCACAAAACCCTTAAAGACTGATAGGAATATATATGTAAGTGTATGTAAGGTGGGTTGTAGAGAATTATGTGCTACCAATGAGGGGTATAACTAACTTTAGAATATTCAGGAGGTTAGGCTTAGTATAAGATGGGGAAGGGTGTAAGGATATTAGATTGGAACTTGGGACTTGGGCTGGGAAACCAGATTGGAGAGAATGAGAGCACTCTCTAATTGCTCTGAAATTATCTTTCGTTTTTCTTCCTTTTCCATTGTAATTTTCCTCTGTTCCATTACTGTTTTTGCAGTCATTGTAATTGTCTTTTCTAGTTCAATATATAGAAAATTCAGATTGCCATTTCCTTGGTGTTTTGTGCAGTATCTTTGATACATTTTTCCAGATCCTATCAGAGACGTTCCATAGATAAGCCATTAAATAGTACCTTAGCTTTTTCTAAATGGTCCGCACCAGTCCCCCTTGTATAAATTTAAGTATTTTTACTACTCAAAACTAATAATGTGAAATCGTGAATATACATGTACCTGACAGAGCATCCTTCAAAGTACCATTTGTAACATACTCATAAACCAGCATTTGTTCTCCTTGATCAAAGCAGAAACCTACAAGGGTAACAAGATTTTTATGGTGGACCCTTGATAGAAGTTCAATCTCAGTTTTGAACTCCAGTCCTCCCTGCATAGAGTCCTTTTGAGCTCGTTTTACTGCAACTAGTTGCCCGTTGGCAAGAGTTCCCCGATAAACCTGCCAACATCACCTTTATTAAGACACTTCTTAAATGTGTATTAAGAGGCTAAGTAGTGTTATAGCTACAAACATGCTGACAAATATCTCATTATCTCTTCCTGAAAGGTGCCTTTACTTCTTCTGACACTATGAATGTGTCATTTGGTTACAGTTCTTTCTGAAAAAATTAGCATTTTCTTTATTTAAAAGAGAATTGAATTGGTATAAAAAAAAAAGGGGGACTGAAGAGGAACACATAACGCACAGTTGAGCATTTAATTTTTTTTTATATCAGGCAGATTGTTAAGTGATAGTCTAGATGCATACTGCTTTACCCTACAATGTTCAAGCAGAAGTTCTGATGGGACCAACAACAATCAGATGCTGACTATGTAGGTGTGAAACGTGATTGCATGTTGTGATACTGGCATCAATCTATTGGCTATTGCTTGACTACTATAGAGAAATGAAGCAAACCAGACGCATTAAATACCTTCCCATAACCCCCAGATCCAATATTATTGACTAGTGAAAAGTTTTTGGTGCAGCTCTGAATCTCTTCGAAAGTGAAGCACCTTGCTCCTTTTAACTGTGGGATGCTATTATTGCTCTCATGCAGATCCCATTCTTCTGCATTTTATGAAATCAATATAAATAAACTCAACTACTCAATGTTAGCTTAAGTGATCAGGAGCTAAGTATAAGGTTATCTTACCAAAAGGATTGTTTTTCCCAGTTTCTCTTTTTCCCTTTTTATTTTTGCGGAAAGCATAAGCACTTATAAGGAGTAATAAGACCAGCAGGAAAGAACCACCAACCGCAGCTCCAGCTATTATGGCAACGTTTGAAGATGTACCAGACGGTGTACCAGACACTGGAGGACTTTCTAATACCAAAGGACAAGAGAAAGTTATAGGCTTAAAATGGAGGCCTTACTATAATTAATTGCATTACTATATGTAGAATCAAATTTACCTGAATCATTCATATAGTATTCATAGTTATCAGGAACGATTCTATATGGTCCGAAATTTGGAGGAGACTTATATGTCTGGCTGGTAAACTGAAAGACTATATCAGAAATCCCTGTTTGATTGAAAGCTTTTTGGCCAAATGGAAATACTTCTAAAGTGTAATAAAGATACTGCAATTCACTCTTCTTTTGAAAGATTGCATGAACTGAATCCACGGATAAACCACTCGAATTAAAAGAATGCATCAGAGATGACTCCAGCTTTACAGAGACTGACTTGTTTCCCACGTTTGAGAAGGAAGGAGCTGTGAATATTAAAGATCCTGTAAATGGGTAAGCACATATGCAGTTGGGGCTTAATATCTGGTCTGGGCTGCAGGCAACACCCACACAGTTATTTGATGGCATTGTAGATGAGCCGTTGGGTTGTGCAGTGGAGCAAAAAGTCTTTCCAGCTCCTGTTTCTTGGCAAAACGGATTATTCACAAGTCTGCAACCAAATATGTATTTGATTATCAATCTTATAAGGGTGAAAACAAAGACAAGATGGAAACGTTGAAACTTAAACATTCAGAGAAAATTTCTATTTCTTTAGAACTAATGAAATCACCTATTGTAATAAACTAATCACTATGATTATGGCTTACATTATCTTTACTTGGGGGGAGACAACAATTTGTGGACTAAATTCTTCGATTGAATTACTCTGCAAATCAAGGAGCTCCAATTGGCTGCTGATGGATGTGCCAATATCCAAAGTGCCACTCAGCTGGTTGTCTTTCAGATCCCTATATAGGTAACGTAAGAAAGTTAGCTTATATATCAATGTATCAAAGATGAACATGAACAATTAGTTACAACTATATTTACACTTTGAGAACCCTGTGAGGCTTTCCGCCATTGATTCTTAGCATAAAATGGAACTTCCAAAGCAATTACGGTTGGTACTCACACTGTCTGTAACTGAACCAGGCTGAACAAAGAAACAGGAATAGTTCCTTTAAGACTTGTATTCGCCATTACTCTGCCGTACAAAAGAAAACTATGAGCATTTTGGTGTTGAAACCCCAGAGAGATAGAAAAAAGCTCATAGCCGAAAAAGTTCATAAAGAAAGACATACATTGTTGTCAGATACTGTAGAGTTGATAACCAGAGAGGAATGTCTGAAGGATCAAAATTGTTATTGCTCATATCCCTTCCGAATAATTTAATTAACGAAGTTAGCCATTGTTATTAAAATAAATATTCACTTTGAATGACAATGGTTATATAGAAAAACAAAATTATCTTAGATAAACAATATACTAATTACAGGTAGTTGAGAGAATTCATTCCAGTAAGGTTTGGCAGGGGACCAGATAGGTTGTTGTTGGACAGGAACCTGACAAACATATAATAAAAACCTCCATCAACGTAGTTAAAATTTATCACAATGGACACCAACAATATACCTTAAGGAATAATGAAAAATTGTTTGGAACATTAGTTTTCTCTACTTACAAATCCTTCAGATTTCCAAGATTGTTGATGTTCGGAGGTATATTTCCACTTAATAAGTTACTATCAAGGCGCCTGCAGCCACAAAAATATATTTCAAGACAAGAAGAAAGAATTCTATTTACTAATTTAAACTATGAGATATGGACACTCACACCACCTCCAGAGACTGGACAAGTCCAAGTGTGGATGGAATGCTGCCATTAAGTTGGTTGCTTTCAAAAAGCCTGCCAAAGAGATATTATTGTCAACTTGAATTCACAATTCTTCCCACCGTGCCCTCCCTAGTCTCTCTTGTTTTTTACTTTAATTTACCTGTGTGTTTCCATTTCCTTAATTGTACAAAAACAGAGTTTGCCAACTAAATGCTAAAAAGTGAAAAATATATTGGTCTATTAGCAGGCTGTTAATATGGGGCTCCCCTATTTGAAATGCAAAGGAAAATAAAACAGAAGAAAGAAGTGATGTTACAGAACAAACTGGCGGGACTCACTACAGTGTGACAAGTTCGTTTTGATGTTGCAAGAGCTTTATACCCATTTTTTATGAGTCAGTACTAGGACGATTTTAAATGCTCTGCTCCATTTGTTCAATATAAACAAATTCCAGATGAAAAACATTGGGACGGATCTTACGCATGTTTCAGAGACATTCCCGAGCTAAAAAGTTGAGGCGGAATATTGCCTGAAAGCTTATTGTTCCAAAAATGACTGCAAATAATGGAAATATATTAGAAGGATTTTAATAGATATAAAGCAAATTATTGTAAAGAGAAAAAAAAAAAAAAAAAAAAGATATTGCCAACTTTTACAAAATGGATTTCACATACAAGTGCAGACAATTGAACAGCATATCAAGGCCAGGAGTAGTTCCATTTGATATTGGGATGGGCCCATAAAGAAGGTTTTCAGATAAGTCAAGCCAAGTAATTCTTGAGAGTCTACCAATGGAAGGTGGAATTGGCCCATAGAACTTATTAGAATTTAAAGACCTGCAATTGAAATTTAGTTAGTTATTGCACAAGATATCAGTAGCACCAGAAAAATATGTTAAGACTGCAAAACAAGAAATGGAAATATGATATTCGAAACGTAAAGGCCCATATAGGAAGTGCCAAGGACTTTAAAGGCAATAACCCTATGGATTATAGGTTATGCCAAATGAAGAGGCCTTTTATATAAATCTTCGAAAAATAAAGCGAAAATCCTTACAGTTGGACAAGCCTCTGTAGGTTTCCTATTGTATCTGGGATAGCATCATTGAAACCACAACCAATAAGAGTTCTGGGAGATAAAATAAGAAAGATCATTGTTAGAGTTGTATGATCATACTTAATCAGACTTGGGTTATAATCTTAACAATATTCAAAAGTCCTTACAAAACTTGCAGCTTTTTAAGGTTTCCAATTTCATTGGGAAGCCGTCCTATTAGATTCTTATTGTAAGACAGATCTCTGCGAAGGAAAATCAAGAACAAAACACAAAGGGAAACTTCATGAAAAACAGTTTCCAATACTAAAATCGGGGAAGTTGTAAATAAAAATGAAATAAAGTCTTCATGGAATTGCATAGATAGTAGCCAAACATAATTACTTTCCAGGATGCACAGTTCACGGACAACTCCTCAACATTATTTTGATGTTATTCTTAAGATATTTGATCATTGTCAATTAAGTAATCGGGTTGAAGCTGAGCATTGTTTCAAATACATTTATCTGTGAACCGAATATAATATATTACTAGAAAATACCAAAGTAGAAGACGTACAAAGTCTGCAATTGAGATAGTAATCCAATTTCTGAAGGAAGCTGGCCACTCAAATTCCTATTGACTAATGTTCTGAAACACTAGCAATCAAGTTAAGCTCACAAAAAACAATTCAGAAGTTAGCAACTTCACGTAAGAATTTAAAAGAGGAAGTACATGGAGATAACGCTTCCAAAGGAGCACTGAATGCCATCCCAATCATCGCCACAAGGATCTGATGAGTCCACCCAATTAGATGGGATGTTCTGCCACTCCCTTTTTATAGCTGTAAAAGCAGTGCCTGCATAAGAAATTAAAAACACAAAGACATATTTCAATCACTGAATCTTAACATAAGAACTGTTACAGAAGATAAGAGTGAATGCTGAAGGACTCTTTCCAGAATTTGATGCTTATCAAGTAAACAGATTTTTTATTAACTGAAAAACAAGGTTGAATATTTCTTATTCCAAGAGGTTAAAGGCTGAGTTCTATAGATTATAAGCTCTTAATGCATCAATGTGCACACCATTTGGATGATGAGAAAAATATTTAACACATACAGCATAACATTAAAATTGAACTTACGATCCTGATCTGCTGTTCTTGCTACTACTACAATCAAAAAATAACTGAAAATGAGTAGAAGGAATACTGTAATTCTTTCTCCCATGATCAAACTTAAAAGAGGACACAAGACTTGGCTACTCTTATAACTGTAAAAAATGCTGAATATATAGATCCTCTGTTGACAGCATTCAGTGCCAATGCAGAGAATCCAACCATCACTTCATTACATCAATGGAGAAAAATTCAACAAGGTAGAGTTATTTCTTTTTCCCACTGTGTCTCATTTAGTTGAAAATTGCATGAATAAACAACTTGAATATAACTGCTACTCTGTAATACAATTAAGAATTACAACTAACTAACAATGATAGCGTATTCCTACATCATTTGAACAAAAGTATAACAGAATGTCCAATAGGATTAACAACATTATAATATTACATGGGGACATAATTATTGCCATGTAGACGAAATCTTCCCCCACGTCTTAAAACGATGGCAATAAGCAAATAGTTAATAAGGTGATGGCAATAAGCAAGTACTTAGTAAGGGGTACCAATTTAATTTGACTTTCGTAGGTTTTGAATGTTTCAGCACCAAACTCACTATCTGACAGATGCAGATATCATTATCTGTATAATATCTGGGCCCCACTTCATTTGTGTCTAGTTGTCTCCCTGTTGACTTGTCCTTTCCTCAAGTGTTATCTCATTAGAAAATTGGGCAACAACAACAAGGATAATATCTTACAGGGAGGTTACTTGCTCGATTTAACGACAACATAGACTTAAAGTTTTTTTATTGAGATAAGCCACAAGACTGATTTTAAAATGAAATAATAAGAAACTGAAACAAATAAGAAAAAAGAAATGAAACATCTACTTGGATTTTTTGTATTGACTGATAGGTGACATGCAACAAACCATAAAGAATCATTCAATATTTTGATTTATTGGATTTGGATTGATTGTGCAATTACGTAGAGAACTACATACTAATGAGTGATAATCCATAAAACACCTCTTAACTCGGTAAGCCTGTCTCTGAAAAAAAAATTATATATTAAATAAAAGAAATTTTCAAAATGATTTATAGTTTAAAATTTATTAAAACTTTGGCAGAGTTTTTCTTATAATTCTAACATCCCAAAATCTTATACACTTGTTATGCAAGATATAAATCAACAGCCAGCAACAATAAAATATATATTATAGACAACTAGAACTTGATAAAAACAAACTAACAAATTACCTATCGAATGGAGAACCACCAAAATAAAGCTACAAGATGAACTAAAACTCCGAGCAGTTTACTATTCATCTACCCAATGTTTTGGATGTAAAATAAAAGAGGAATGAGTCACAGGGGTTCGGTGAGACATAATAATCACGAAAACAAAGTACATACAAGTGATTTTCTCTTTTCACTTATGAACTATAAACATAATAGGGCAATGAAAGTAAATAATACAAACAAAGTCAATAAAGTGTGTAAAAAGAAATGAAGAAATTTACAAAGTAATGTAAATGTTAATTATAAAAATAAAAAATAAAAATAATAATAATTTAATACTATAGGATCACACATGAGAGAACCAAATGGACAAGCCTCTGTATGTAAATGTTGATAGTCTCCTCCTTCTAAGGAAGTCCTTTCTCTTAGGGCCAACTCCATCTAACGGTTAGTCCTCTCCTTTCTCAATTCAAGTTAGATCATAACATCTGATCGGGGATGACTTAATCTCGCTGATAAGTGATAATCCTCCAAGGGGTAATCTTTCCCTTGTGGCGATCTAACAGATAACTCTCTCTTCATGGAATAAAGTATTCATATACAAACTCCCAAGGGTATCTCAGTTGACAACTGAGCTCTCAAGGGTTTGCTTGAGTCAGGAATTCAAACTTTGCCTCAAGCAAATTCTTGCAAAAACTTTAGGGGCCAGAGGATGTGCCTCCTTCTCGAATAGGGATTAGTCTCATCCTTTCTCCGGTAGCGAAGCTCAATGCACCTGTCGTTCCCATGAGGGAGTAGCCTTCAGGGCCGTACTCAGAGGACAAGGTGACCGGAGGAGGTTGAATGAGGATATCTCCGGGTTATACCAAAAAAAAATCATATACAAAACTAGATACACCTGGACTGTTACTCCCGCTAACAGTTATGGAATTCCAATATAGATTCTAAAACATATATAAAAATCATAACAAATCAACTTTTTATTCTTTTTGAATTCATTTCGAATGATAATTGAAATTCTTAAATCTCATACCTTCAAATCAAACATTTCTTATGTTCATTAATTTAAAAATAATTATTAACATCACAAATCATAAATATGATATTATTATATAAGAAAATCATAACAATAAATTTAAAATATGTAAATTTCGCCATTCGTAATATAAAATATTTTTTCCCCATGCATATGTTATTAAATAATAATGATACAACAAAATCTAGAAAAAAAATAATGATAAAATATGTCATCATAATAATTATTCACTCAGCTTTGAAAAATCAAGTAAATCACTTTCAATGACTCTGTAGAAAGCAAGGGAGCTCATATATCGTGAATTTGAACACCAATAAATATTTTGATAGACTGATAGTGTCTTAGAAAATATTAAAGGATGAAAAAAGGTTGTAAGATGGTTGGCTAAAACTATAACCAAAGCTCCAAAGTATCCCCACCCAAAATAAATCTATACAAAATATACATTCCTCAAATTTTTTGAATAATGAATTTTATCTCAAAGAGTTCAAAAAGTCAATTCTTAAAAAGTGGGTTGTATCCTTTTTTCCTTGGAGCATATTCCTTAACTCTAAAGGTCACCCCAAAATCTACTTACAAGAGAAAGAAAATTAGTAGGCTTTAAAGTTTCAACAAAGCTTCATAACGATATTTGAGATTTGGCAGGGGAGGAAGCAAAAGAAGAAGAAACTAAGAAGAGCGAAAGGTGAGGATAAAAAACAATGCTTCTATCAAATGAAGCATGTGAAATCTCAACTTTGATAGAAGCATTGTTTTTTATAGAATTGTATACATTTTGAGCACCATTGAAATATAAAGTATTAAATATGGAGAATCATAACCATACAAAGATGGAAATAAATATAACCGTTAGATCAACATAATCGATCTAATGGTAAATTGATTCGTAGTAACCTTAATTGATTGTTACAATATCCTACCCCATGTAAATATACTAAAATATAGACTTGTATACATTTTGAGCACCATCGACTAAGGAGCTAAAAGCATGCTTGTGCATTAGTTCTGAAGAGGGGCGGTAAGCTTTAATTGTGAATAAATCCCGATTCAAGATTAATCTCATAATCTGTTCAAAGAGTTAAAGCTTATGGGGATACCAGATAGCCGACTTGCCATAAAGAAATAATTAAGGTCGGTGTACCAAAAAAAAAGGCATGTTTGCTGAAAGGGGTTTTCAACATGCCTTTTCACAAATATTTACCATGAACCTTCTTCGTCGCTCATCGTTTCTGTTTCATAATGCCATGTACACATATTGTTCCACACAACCCAATCCAACACACTCAAACTGATTACTGGCTTAACAAAAAGCTGAATAACATATTCCTTCTAATTGAGTAACACGTAAGCCACAGTAAGGAGGACATGTGAAACATTACAGAGAAAACTCTTCAGAAACAATAAGAAGAACTGAAATAGTACCTGCAAATTGATTGCTCTTTTTGAATTATCACGAGGCAGCAAAGGGTTCTGAGGATACTCATCCTCCAAATACTGTATATGCATATAGAAAACATGAAAATTAACACATTTTAAGAGAAACAGGGAAAATGAATAGAAATCATTTACATTTCCAAAGGGAACAAGTCAAAGCAGGGAATCACCATAACAATGGCCAAATAGTCAGCAATTACTAAAATGGGAACAAACCCAGAAGGATTTGATAAAAAAAGGTAAGCCTTGGCGGGAATGGATCGATAAACTCTGCTCTCCAATTTAATTCAAAAGCGGGAATAAATAATTAGGGCTTAGGGTTTACGTTAAAATTTCACAAATTTTGATAAGATTTAACCTATTTAATTAATCGTTTTATAAGAGTTATGTCGTAGGAAAAATGATTCTGTTGTCATGTTATTGAGATTCGTTTTATGTGCCGAAGTTTTTTGTTTTTTATTTTGCTGCGGGCCCCACAAAATGTTGTGTGTGTAGGAAATTTTTTATGGTCATGTTAAATGATGGATGATAAACCCTTTAATTAAAGAGTTTTATAATTTCTCAGTTAACATACGAATTCAATTTTTCCACTGCACCCTTCAATTTTCGTGCTGACATGGGTCCTACATATAATTTTATCTTACACATGATTCCACATGTTTTTTATCTCTACAACATGAAATTTCAATTCTCATTCAAGATGTTAATTATAAAACCTTTAATTAAAAAAGGATAAGTAGAAAATTTGCAGGTAACAAAATTATATGAAATTTGAACATAAGAGACGGGTAAAGTTGCACTAGAATCTGAATAATGTTCATGAGTTAAATATCTTGCAAATTGTAATTAATAATAAAAAGGAAAAATATCTATCTTTTTAAAGTATATAACTTTATATCATTTTAGATCATAACCGTTGATTTTCGTCCATCAACGGTTATAACTGCAATAAATTATTAATTAATAATTAATTAATTAATTAATTAATAATTTTGATCCAATAAATTATAACTGTTGATGGACATAAATCAACGGTTAGGATCTAAAATGATATAAAATTATATCCTTTAAAATGACAGATGTTATTCCCTAATAAAAAACTAGTAACATGCAATAGGGGAACAATATTGTAACAACTAAGTTGTGTTACTGTCAATGTTATTACCAATCAATTTCATCGTTAGATTGATTATGTTGATCCAACGGTTATATTTATTTTCATCTTTTTATGGTTATTATTCCCTATATTTAAATTGAAAGTATTAAATATAAGAAATCATAACCATACAAAGGTGAAAATAAATATAAAGTATTAAATTTAAAAAATTATGATCAATGGAAATAAATATAACTGTTGGATCAACATAATTGATCTAACACTGAGAATGATTGGTAGTAACATTATTAATAACATAACTTGGTTGTTACAATATCTTTCTCATGCAATATACGAATAAATCTTTTAGTTGTGCAGAAGATTCATTTTATTTTATGATATTGGACAAAAAAATATTGTATTATTTAAAAAAATTAATTAAATAATAACAAATTAAATTTTGGATGCATCATTTGCACTAAATATTTATATGTAAAGTGTGTATCATTTTAAAGGACGTGAAGTTGTGTCATTTTAAGAGAGAAAGAGATAGATAAAGGAGGAGAGAGAGTTGACCAAAAAAATAATAATATAGATCCCACCTCTTTATGAGAATGAAATGATATAAATTATGTCATTTAAAAAGATAAACACTCTTCCCAATATTTATTCTCAATATACATCAGCTGGGAAGCTTCAAAAGTCAAATAGTTATTAATTGGAGAGACTTGCCCGAAGAGTTATTTTATGTCTTGTTTTAGTATAATAATACAATGTGAGCAGATTTTGGTAATTCATAAACTGATTGTTAATTTATCAATAAAAATTGTAAATGGCTGCGGTATAATAAATCAGGATTTATTCCACATTTTAAAGTTATGTTTGTTAATCATATCGATGCATAAAAAAATTGCGCTAAAAACACATCATGAATTGCTAAGAGAGCACAACATTAACCATCCCAAAATACAAAAATATATTTGGCCTCAACCCAAACTAATATTTATTCTTTGTCAGAGACTGATAGAGTTGATAACCACAAAGGAATGTCTGATGGATCAAAACTATTATGGCTCATATCCCTTTCAAATAATTTAATTAACCAAGATAGCCAATGTTACAAAATAAGACATAAGTATTCACTTTGAATGACAATGGTTATATAGAAAAAAGTTCCATCTTTTCTTATGTTGAATGAAAACATAACATAACAAAAATAGAAAAACTTTTTATATTAAATGTGAGTCTCACATTTTATATTAAAAAAGAAATAAATAATTAATTGGCACGAAAAATGAATTAGTGTAGGAAAATTTTTTACTCTCCAATTGCATGAGAGCATAGAAAAATAAAATTATCTTAGATAAACAATGTAGTAAGGGTTTTCATTTTATCTTTAACATGACGAGGAAGGATATTATTACTACCAAGATTTTCTACTACCAACTTACTATATATCTAATCATCATTGAATCAAAGAGAGATAACGTTAAAAAGTTTTTGAAAAAAGAGAAAATATTGATTCAATGGTGATTAGATAGGTAGTAAATTGGTAGTAGAAAATTCTGGTAGTAAGAATATCCCTCTCCTAACATAATATAACAAACTTTCCAACACACAATATTTTGTAGGGCCCATGCATTTTAAAACAAAAAAAGAAAAAAAAATGGCACGCAAAATGAATCTCTATAACATTACACAATCACTTTTCCTACAAGATACTGAACATAAAAACCCATGTAATAATTACAGGTCGTTGAGAGCATTCATTCCGGTAAGGTTTGGTAGGGGACCAGTACTTAGGCCACTGTTGGACAGGAACCTGACAGGACATATAATAAAAACCTCCATCAACGTAGTTAGAATTTATCACAATGGATACCAACACTATACCTAAAGGAACAACGAAAATTTGTTTGGAACATTAGTTTTCTGTACTAACTATTCATTAATATTTGTAAGATG
Organism: Gastrolobium villosum; assembly: GCA_032173675.1. Lineage (NCBI taxonomy): Eukaryota > Viridiplantae > Streptophyta > Magnoliopsida > Fabales > Fabaceae > Gastrolobium > Gastrolobium villosum. The sequence goes on along the minus strand of JAVKPL010001853.1, from coordinate 61,608 downwards.
GTTGATGTTCAGAGGCAAAGGTCCACATGAAAGCGCCTGCAGCGACAAAATATATTTCAAGAGAAAAAGAAGAAATAATTATATTTACTAATTTAAATTAGGTAAAAGTCCACCAATGTCCGTGTAATTTACTTCATAATCATCTATTCTCGTGTGATTTTTTTATCACAACATATGCCCCTATGCTTTGTAAAAAATAAGAAACTACATAGACATATGTGATAAAAACATACCCTTTTACAAATCACGGGGATATTGGTGAATTTTTTTCCTTTAAATTATGAGATATTAGGGCCGGCAAAACATGCTCGGCTCGGCGGGGCGAACTGAGTTTTATAATCCACTATCAAAAGTGGGGTGAGGCGAGACGGGCTGACTCATTTTTTAGTGAATTGATGATGAAAAGGGCGGGCTAGTGTAAAACAAGTTCGAACTGGTGGGATGAGTTTTTTTAACTCATTTTCAAAAGCGATGCAAGACGAGCTGACTTATTTTTAATAGATTAATGCCAAGTCGAAGCAGGTGACCCACTTTACCACCTATGAGATACTTGAGAAGTCCAAATGTAGATGGAATGCTGGCATTAAGTTGATTGCTTACAAAAAGCCTGCCAAAGAGATATTATTGTAAACTTAAATTCAAGATTTTTCCCACTCTTCCCTACTTAGTCTCTATAGTTTTTACTTTAATTCTACGTTGTGTTTCTTTTTCCTTCATTGTATGAAGAGAGGAAACCACAGTTTGCCAACTAAATGCTAAATAAGGGGAAATATATTAGCCTATTAGCAGGCTGTTAGATGGGGCACCACTATGTGAAATGTCAAGAAAAACAAAACATTAGAAAGAAGTAATGTTACATAATAAACTGGCTGAAGTCATTACAATTGACAAGTACGTTTTGTTGTTGCAAGAGTTTTATATAATTGGGTAAACTGTGTATCATTTTAATGGATGTAAAGTTGTGTCATTTCAAGAGAGAGAAAGATATAGATAAAGAATAAGAGAGAGTTGACAAAAAAAATAAAGGTATGGGTCTCACCTCTTTGTGAGAGTGAAAAGATATAAGTTATATCATTTAAAAGGATAAACATTTTTTCCTATATAATTATACCCATTTTCTGTGAGTCAGTACTAGCAAAATTTTAGATGAACAAATTTCAGATGAAAAACATTGCAATGGATCTTACGCATGTATCAGAGACATTTCTGAGCTAAAAAGTTGAGAAGTATTATTGCCTGAAAGCTTATTCTTTCCAAAATGACTGTAGATAATGGAAATACATTAGAAGGATTTTGATAGATATAAACCAAATTATTGTAAGAAAAAAAAAAAAAAAGATAATGCCAACTTTTACAAAATGGATTTCACATACAAGTGTTGTGCATTGTGCAGCATATCAAGGCTTGGAGTAGTTCCATTACATATTGGATCATGGTAGTTAAAATTGTGATTTATCAGTATGATTTTACATTTTCATGATTTTTTTTTCATCAAAATGATTTTACTAATATTCTAAACGCTTTTACGTTTTTTCAATTTTTTTACTTTACGATTTTACGTTTTATGATTTTTTTTATCTCTCTTTCGATTTTATGTAAAATCTCGATTTTAACTACTTGAGTGGGATGCGCCCATAAAGCTGGTTTTCATGTAAGTCTAGCCAATTTATTCTTAGAGAGACTACCAATGGCAGGTGGAATTGGCCCATAGAACTTATTAGAATTTAAATATCTGCAATTGAAATTAACTAAGTTATTGCACAAGATATCAGTAGCACCAGAAAAATATATAGAAACCAAAAGAAGAAATGGAAATATGATATTTGAAATATGTAGGCCCGAACAAAGGATTTCAAATGCAATCTTCATTCAATGGTTAACCCCGATGAAAAGGTTTTTAGGGGCCGTTTGGTAGCGTGATTTTATTTGAACTCCCAGAAAAATTATGTATGGAAAAAAAGGAAATCTATGTTTGGTTGACAAAAAGTAAAAAGTTGCCCGGGAAAAATAGTTTCTGGATTTGTTTATTGTGTGCAATTTTATGTCCCGTCACCACTGATGAAACCTCATGGTTTAGTTGAGAAACTTGCTTGCCAGGAGAAGTAAAAAATAAACAATGCTTTGGTGGACGGAATTAACCCCGTGAAATACAACTATTTCGTTGCACATTGTGTTCCTCTTTGTCATGCTTTCAACTTGAGATACAACTACTTCACCGGTCTCAGACATGGAGAAGGTGAACGGAACTGTCACAACCTTCCTTCACCGACAAACAGGATGCAAAAAAATTAAATTATTTGTTGCATGCTTCTCTCCCTCACCGACTCCACAAGAAACAACTTTGATAGAACCAACGCATGATACAAGCAAACAGTGCACACAAGCTCCATGACTCACACAAAACCCAGATCCCTCTGAAATTTGATATCATCTGAACGATGAGTATGAGTAAAGTTGTTAAATTGTTTTTGAATGAAAAGCAAAGGTGGGGTTATTTTGGTAAAATAACTTCATATTCACACTAATATTTGATAACCAACCAAACACAAACTCAGTAAAATTAACTTAATTCTTCCAGGAAAATATGGGTCTACCAAACAGCTTTTCAGTAACATTACAGCGAAATATATTTCCCACTACATTTCGGTACTAATTATTTTCCGGATAAAAAAAAATTCTCTTGTACCAAACACCAACTTAATGTATATCTTTCAAAAATAAAGCTAACAATCCTTACAGGAAGACAAGGCATTGTAGATTTCCTATTGTATCTGGGATAAGACCATTGAAACCACAACCAACAAGAGAACTGGAAGATAAAATACTAAATATTATTGTTGAGTTGTTTTATAATAAATCACATTTGGGTTATGTTGGGTTTCCTCCTTCAATGCTAAGTCCAAACCCATTCAGGGGTTTCCTAAAAATTCTAACCCTAGATTTCACCTCTTCTATATGTTCATGTAATATACCAGAAAAATAATAACAATTTATAATATAATAAATTAATAATAGTAATAAATTATAAATTAGTAATAATAATAATATGTGTGTATATATATATATGTATATATATTATTAGGATTAGATAATAAATTATGATTAATTGAATTATTAATTCATTGATCATTCATGATTTAATGTTTGATTATTTGATTGTTAATGTTTGATTGGATTAGGATGAGCGAACAAACATAATTTGATTAAATATTATGAGTTAGCACTGAGTTAATCATGAGTCAACCTTGAGTTAGTAAATAAGTTAGTTGTATTCTGAGCCATAAGAAATTAAGAATAAGATAATGTATAAAGCCAAAATCTGAGCCAGATACATTAATGAATAATAAGGAAATAAATGCACGAAACTCATATCCGAGCCCAAAACTTCAACTATAAATAGAGACCTAGCCTAACCAAACTAATTCATTTCTCAACATTTCTCCTCTACTCTTCTTCTCTTCTACTATCTCTTCTTAATTCAAATTTTTTTTATTTTTTTTATATTCTTCTGGTTATCAACCGGTTCTCTGCCCCAAATTATTCTCTTTCTTCTATAAGCTAGCAAAAACGGAGGCTAGGTAATCTAATCCTTAGGAAATTTTAGGATGTTTTCATATATTATATGTAACCCTTAGGGTATTTAAATAAAATTATTTTAACCTATAGAAATTAATTGGATTAATTATTTGATTTTGGTTTTACTCTAATAGATGTGAATATTTGAAATTTTGATTTAGAAAATTATGATATGATGATTGGATTTGGGTTTTACTCTTTGAATTTTGATTTGGAAAATTATGATATGATGATTGGATTTGAGTTTTACTCTGGTAGATGTTGAATATGAAAATTATGATATTCTTGGATAATGGATTTGAAAATTATGATGGATTTAAAAATTATGATATTCTTGGATAATGGATTTGGAAATTATTAGCAGTGTGCAGTGAGGATACGACTCAGGATTTCCAGCTGTCATAAATATTATGTATAAAAGATGTAGTCTTAGATTTTTATTTGAATGTAATAAAGAGTCTTTCACTTGTCCCTGTACAGGTGCGGCGGTAACATTTTCCCAAATTAGTTTTAGATTAGCTTCCGCAATAAATAATTAAATATTTTATTTATTTATTTATTTATTTATTTTTTTGAAATTTCTCTATTATAAGAATATTTTATTGTTCTAAAAATTGTTAGAAATTTGGAGTGTTACAGTTCATTAGTTGTGGGTGGAGGCTAGGTAAGATTTTGAGAGAGAATTTATTTAAGAAATTTGTGAGCAAAGCTTGACACACAATCATAAGCTTTTCTCAAATACAATCATAAGCTTTGCTCAAATATAATTTCTCTCTCAAAATCTAACCTAGCCTCCACGCACGGGTGCTCTCAAATACAAAGCTTGACGCACGGGTGCTTGACACACAATCAAGCTTTGCTCAAGATAAAATTGATTCTCTTCCTAAATTCTTCAGCAGTATTTTTTACTGGAGACTCATTATTAGATTTAAAATTAGCACCAGCCTTGGTTTCCCTACTCTCGAGACAACTTGACGCACGAGTGCTAATATGGTGCCTTATAAATTGTAAGTGGTTTATTTTTAACCCGTGCATCAAGTCACGGATCTACAACACGTAGTCTGGACAATATTCTACCAAACAGCGCCTCGTATGGTCAAGTTGTTAGCACATATACTGCCTTATAAATTGTAAGCTACTTGAGGCCCTAACTTCCTGCTTACAATTTATAAGGCACCATATTAGCACCCGTGCGCCAAGTTGTTTCGAGAGTAGGGAAACCAAGGCTGGTGCTAATTTTAAATCTAATAATGAGTCTCCAGTAGAAAATACTGCTGAAGAAAGGATTAAGCTTAAAAGAATTAAGTTGGATCAATCTAGCTTAGGGAACCCCTCGTTTAGGATATGATATCCACAACTGATTGCCTTCTATCGTCTATGGGCTTTTTGTAGCAATTATCGATTTGTGAAACGCTAAAAGTGTAGTGAAGATAGCACCTTGTTCTTCTTTTGCAGTACAAAAATTTTGTTTGCACGATTATCTTATTGTCTTTGGGGGAGAGCTGTATTGGGATGGGTTTTCTATAACCCTATAAAGAGAGTACTTCACATCCCCATCATATGAGCCATTAACAAAAGGTTTTAAGTCCAGCTCACAACCAAATTGAACCTTCTTTTTAATCTTTTGTCCAGGATCGTGTGCATGGAACCGCTTAAGATGAATTGTTAGCACATATGGTGCCTTATAAATTGTAAGCTGCTTGAGAGCCCTAACTTTCTGCTTGCATTGTTGACAATGGTATTGCCTCTCCCCACCATCCAACCATTCTGCAGCTGCGAAGTTTGAAAGTGCTTTTTGCAATAAATCTGCCTTGAATATCTCAAGACTTAAGTCTAAGAATGGATCAAATTTGTTGGAGCCATAAGAACACTGCTGGCATTTCACCTGACTCCGGAGACGACCACCAAAGATCTTATGAACAAAACTCTTTTCATAAGCACCAGGTGATTCACTTGGTAATCCAGAAGGGAGGCATCATTTATGCATCGACTCAAGTAAGTTAACCATATACTCATGTGCATCCTCCTGCCTTGCCTTTTGGAAATTTCATGATATGCACTGTAGATTCCCAACAAGATTTGCTGGTGATAATATTCTCCCAGTTGATTGCAGTGCGCGACTCACGTGATTCTGTATTACACACAGAGCTCAAAATCCAACAATGTGGTAGGAATTTTTATGCTTGCCACTTTGCAGTAAGCAGCTAGTAGCTCCATATATGTCAAACATTGTAGTACCGAATTGAGAAAACACTTGTTTCCAAGATTTTGCAACCCAACTCCTATACTTCGAAAGGTAATCCCAAAGCTGAGCTCCGGATCCAAGCCATAGTCGGATAATTCGGAATCGTTGTGCTTCTTGGAATCCGAAGTCGAGGCACCGGGAGCGGAACCAGGTGGTCGAGGTTCAGAGGTGGTAGGGTTTAGGGTCTCAAGGTGAAAATCATTGGAAAAGCCCTTGAATGGTTTCTTGACATGGTGGAATTCATTCCTTCTCCAGAAGAGGATGTTGTTAGGTGAAGGATCAGGTGGATTCATAGTTTCAGTTTGGATCAAGAAACTCTCTGTCATTCTTGAATATTGAGAAGGCTTCGGTTTCTAATTACAAAGTGGAAACGCGGCGAAAGTGGGAAAGAGAAGACAACGATGGGGTGTGTGTGTTGTTGGTCCCAGATGAACTCAAGAGGCAACGAAAGCGGCCAGAATGAGTGCTGGAACCAGAATGAACCTACACCGGTGTTTGGTGTTCCTGTTGGACAATTCTTATTGTAGACAACAATTAGTTGTACGTCCCAGAAGTGAAAAATGTAACCCATTGTGTTTTTGTTATAGTTGCTGCTCGTAGTTGCCCAAATTTTTTTATTTTTATTTTATAAAGAACTACTTCAACCCGAAATCTTAAGGTATTGGGTGAGGATTTTTTAATGATTTTATATATGTTAAGAGATGCTGATAAGGTATTCATACTTTCTAGCAACTGAAAAATAGGTTGAATATTTCTTATTTTAAGATATTAAAGTCGAAGTACTGTACATTATGAACTCTTAGCATATAGAGCATTAATGGAACAATTTTTCACACCAAAAATGGTATTTAGATGATAAGAATTTTTTTTAACATATAGAGCATAGCATTAAAACTGAACTTACAATCCTGTCTCGCTGTTCTTGCTATAACAATAATAAAAAAAAAAACTGAAAATGAGTACAAGGGATACAGGAATTCTTTCTCCCATAATCAACTAATAGGACACAAAACTTTGCTTCTATTAAAACTGTCAAATGCCGAATAAATAGATCCTCAGTTGGCAGCATTTAGTGCCAAAGCAAAGAATCAAACCATCACTTCACTACATCAATAGAGAAAAATTCAACAAGCAAAAGTTCTTTCTTTGACCCAATTTGTCTTATTTAGTTAAAAATTGCATGAATAAACAACTTGAATAGAACTGAGGAAAAATATTTATCTTTTTAAATGACACAACTTATATCCTTTCACTCTCACAAAGAGGTGGAACCCACACTTTTATTTTTTTTTTGTCAACTCTCTCTCTCATACTTTATCTATCTCTTAAAATGACACAACTTTACATCCTTTAAAATGACACACACTTTACCCATAGAACTGTTACTCGGTAACACAATTTAAATGACACACCTTACATCCTTTCACTTTCACAAAGAGTTGGGATCCACATCTTTAAAACTCTTTCCCCCCATTCTCTCTTTCTTTCACTTAAAATGACACGATTTTATGTACTTTAAAATCATACACACTTTTTTCCATTAAAGAAATACCACTAACTAACGATGATGGTGCATTCCTACATCATTTGAACTAGAGGAGAATTTTTTTTTGTCCGGGAATCTCGATTTTCAAAAATATGATTTTTACATCCAGTTTATGATAATATTCAGAAATTTAAAATTTAGAAAAATCCAGTTTCTCGGTAATTTTGAAGAACACCGCGTATCAAACGACCCCTAAAAGACTGACCAATAGGATTAACAACACACAATGTCAATAATCACATCAACATAAAAAAAATTATTGAATAATAAAAATAATACGTGCTACATAAATTTAAAATATTATTTAATATTAAAACATGTCTCGTGTCGAATGTAACATTGCAAGGGCATATAGAGTGATTACCGATATAAAAGAGACACGAATAATGAGCGGCTCGTGCCAAATCTTGCGGCTAAGGGATACATGAATGAATTGAATTAAGACTAGAAATAGAAATAGAGAGATTCAAGATATTGTGGTGGTATGGAACGATACACTTGGAAATAATTTATATGAATTAATTGATATAATCTATTCAACAATTGTAACACGAGTTTTTCAAATGTGCTAGTGATGACAAACACGATATTCATAATTGTGGGAATATTTATTCAAAATTGACGAGCGTTACCTCAAATGTCATAATGTCGTGAGTATCAGTCAACATTCCTTTCTACTTGGATCTTTTGTATTGACTGAAAGGTGTCATGCTACCAAAACCAGGGGCGTTTGTTTCGAGAAATCGATCAAGTTTCTTGGGGAGGTGATTCGTGGATTCTCATAACTCGACGTTTGGTTAGCTGGATTCATGAAATATATCCATCTTTCGTTGTTCCCCATCTTTCGACAATTGCATGTGATTTTTGTGAAAAAACACTGTTGAAGATTGCTTCTTTGAGATTCGTATATTCATGAAGTGACACCTTATAAATAAGCTATTAGAAGTAATATTATTTTTTGGGTGACTATGATTTCAGTGCCACTATAATCTGTTATCCAAATTCATTTGACGTCCATTTCATATGTGCCAGTGCCACAATTAAATATAGTTTCCCCCATTAATTGAAAAGAAAAACGATTGTTAAGTAACTCCGTATGCGCAAATATTGTTATGTGACACTAATACTGTTGTATCTCTTAATATTCATACGGGATGTTGCGAGTTTAGGAATCAATGTGTTTTAATACTTTTGTGGCAAAAGAAAACGTGACAAGAAGCATTTAAACTAACTGTAAAGCAGAGTTGCCATCTATAAGTCTGTTAGTTCGCGAAACCAGTCTTATAAAATCCGGACCGACCCGGGAACCGGTAAACCGGTCATATAATCGGTCCGGTTCAAGCAACGGACCGGTTATGCATCAGAACCGGTCCGACCCGGTCGGTTTTCATGAAACCGGTGTCCCGGCCCGATCTCAAAAAAAAACTAATTTTTTTTTTCAAAAAAAAATCATAATTGATATATTTGAATATTGTTTTGCTTATTAACTTACCTAAGTTATGCACCCACAACATTAATATTATCTCAATTATGCACTATTCAGAAAATTTTGATTTGATTTATAGTTAGAAATATCTTTTTCTTAACCTAAAGTCTCGTATCACGATCATTATATTTTTGTTTGATCTTTTATTGGATAATAATATGTCATTTATTATTTTTTATATTAAAATATTTGAATTTTTTTTTTTGGATATTTAAGTATGTTTATAATTTTTTAATATAAATTATAAAATTGCATATAATTACCGAGTCATGCGGTTGAACCAGTGACCCACTGATTGAACCAGTGACCCAGTACCTCGACTGGGTCAATGACCGGGCCGGTTTTAATAACATTGTGCGAAACTAAATGAGATTTCAACCCTTGGTTCTAGAGTGCCAATTATTATGTTTTCTAAGTCATAATATATGTTTCATACTCCAAGTGGGACAAAAAAAAATAGTTATTAACGGAAGTTTGTTTTCCTTAGTCTATGATAACGTTGAATGTGCCTATAAAACATGGCAAGACTGCAAGTTTGTTTTCCTTATTTGGAATGTATTTCTAGTTTCTAGTTTCATGCTTCTTCTTCTTCTTCTTGTTTATTGCAGTCTGTAAACTGGTATCTGGTACCTAAGTTGGTGATATTTATCACAAATAATTCTTATCTTTGCATTGTTTACCTCTTCTGTATTACAGTTCTTCAAGTTAAGAGAGTTATGGATAAAAATTCAGCAAAACAAATCAGTACAGCTGTTGAAAACTGGCAGATTGATTACACAAATTGGTCTAGATCTGCAGCAGGTATTGACTTCCCAATTATTAGTTAAATTATGTCTCTGTTTGTATTTGCCAGCTGCCAATAGTCTTTTTGTTTCCTTCATTGTAATATTAATATTCATGGGCTTACACATAAAAAAATACTTAAAATTAGATATTATTTTGTATTCCTTCTCTTGTCAAGATGATTAATTGCATTTATCTTTAGTGTTTATATGTCATGTTCAGTATATAGAGCACGAAGAGCATGATGTCAATTTAGGCTTGACATTAATTCATCACCAATTCCAAAGAGTATATATAGCACAAATTACATAACTGTAGCAATTTGTAGGAGAAATAAAACTGATATTTTTTATAATGGTCATGGAGTGAGGTGATTCACACATTTGGATTTTTTTTATTTTTGTTATATGGTGTTCGTGAACAATGTTTGATGACTGATGTTGAAGCCAAGCCCATACTATGTGGCTCGTGCAGAGACAATTGTGTTCACAGTGAGAAATCTTGATTGTAACCACATCTATATAATGAAAGAAAAATATTTCAGTTCAAATGTGTACTCTTTCTTTTTGCGTTCATTCTTTTTTTTTTTTTTATCAGAATCAACGCCAATTCACATTTTATATTCAAGTTCAGTCAATCATTTCAACTTGAAAGATAAAAATTGCATTGATTTAAAAGCTTTAGCCATTTTCAATACCAGCAATATCAAAAGTAAAAAATGAATGATCTGTTTACCAGAAGATTGAAATTGATCTAAAAATTAATATTAAAAATTCAACTACAAAAGCTTATATGCTATAATGTAATTCACAAAGTTAGAGGAGAGGTATATTGGGCATTCAGACGTTGGTTTGAAGTGAGTGACATAGACATAGTAGGCGGGCATCTATTACAAGATACATACCAACTTGCAAAACCGGAGAAAGACAAGAAGCGGTATTTTATAATTGGGTTTTATAATTCTCAAATTTGAATTTTCCTATACATCTTTCGATTTCCGTGCCAACGTGGGTCTTACACATAATTTTTTCTAACATATGGGTCCCACATACTTTTTGTTTCTACAACATGAGAATTTAATTCTCATGTTGAATGAGAAATATAAAACCCTTTATAATTTTACTAAATCTATCCATCAATATTTTATCTTCAACCAAACACACGTTCCGACATAATTATTCAGTAAAATTTTACTCAACCAAATAATTTTTTTACATTTTCCTATCAAACTCATTTTCCAACCACTTCCTTATCAATTACATAATCTAGTATGGGTTTATCATCTATCATTTAACATAACCACAAAAAATTTTCTACACACATGACATTTTGTGGGGCCTGCAACCAAACAAAAAAAACTCTAACACGCAAAACAAATCTCTATAACATAACACAGTCAGTTTTTGCTATTAGATAACTAAACACATCAACTATTGCTATTTTTTCTTTCAGGGATATACACCATTTTTTGTCTGGAGAAATTAAACTAGAGAAGGATAGTAATAATAACGCTGTAAAAGAAGAAAGAGTGGGGGAGAATGGAGTTTCAAAAACATGACGAGCTCGAGCTAGAAAGAAAATCAACATGGTTGGAGTTGGAGATGGAACTTCCACTTGGAATCCCAATCCCAACACAACAATTTCTATTGGAGAAAGCAGTTTGCAGCCATGGCCTCTTCATGATGGCACCCAATCACTGGGACCCACTCTCCAACACCCTCACGCGCCCTCTGCGCCTCCATCATCATCACCCTTCTTCCTCTCTCATCGTTTCTATTTCTCAGCACCACGCCGCCTCTCTCGCCGTTAGGGTTCACGGGACCCACTCACTCTCTCCTCAACAAGAACGCGCCTTGCTGGTACCAAACTCTTTAACCCTTCCTTTGAATTCGTGGGTTTTCATCGCAAAATTGATTTGGGTAGTTTTAGGCTCAGGTGTCGAGAATGCTGCATTTGTCTCAAGAGGAAGAGAAAACCGTGAGAGATTTCAGAAGCATGCCCCACCTTGATCATCAGAATAGAAGCTTTACTGGAAGGGTATTTAGGTCTTCCACATTGTTTGAGGATATGGTGAAGTGCATGCTCCTATGTAACTGTCAGTGAGTGTATTTCAAACGTGCACACTACATGTTTGACATAATGCCTCACCCAATATGGCAAAAAAAAAACTGCTTAGAAATGCTCCCATTTTAGTTCCTTGTTAATCCTAGAGTAAACACCCTTTTTGGTCCTGACAATATCTATGAAATCCTTTTTAGTCCCTGGCAATAAAAAAGGATTAAATTGGTCCCTAAAATTATGAAAAAAGGGTCACTTTAGTTCTTCGGTCAATTGTAATAAGTACTTCTTGGTCATTTTTTCATCATTTTAGGGACCAATTTGTTCCTTTTTTATTGCCAGAGATTAAAAAGAATTTCACGGATATTGCTAGGGACCAAAAATGGTGTTTAGTCTTAATCCTATTTGTATCTTTATTCTTTGTGCTTATTGTGTAAGTTGTTTTCATTTTCAAGTGAGTAACTTAACAGACCTTTCAGGTGGTCAAGGACTTTGAGCATGGCTCAGGCGCTTTGTGAGTAGAGCTGTCAAAATGGCTCGGCCCGACCCATTTAACCGTAGCCCATGTGGGTTAGGGCCAAAAAGTCCACAATGATATTGGGCCATATGGGCCAAAAGCCCCATGGGTTAGGGCCAGCCCATGGGCCTTCAAAAATTTAATGTGTACTTTTTTTTTGTTGAACAAAAAAGCTCATACTTAATTTTTATCAAATTGTTTGTAATTTTCCAATCTCAAGCAACAACCTGTACCAAGTTCCAACTTGGTTTTCCAACCAATTTGATTTTATTTAACCTAAAATCTTATATAACAATCAGATACAAATGCTCGATAAAATGAAATAAATTTCCATAAAATTTTAGGAGGCAACTACATATTTTTTCCATGAAACAAATAGTTCGATCAACTAACTATAACACAACTTGATTTTTTCCAGCAGCACCAACTAAAGGTTTTCCATAATTAGAAACCAAATTGATCAAAAAGTCAAAGATATCAATGTCTATAACAGCAAAGGCCACATCCTCTTTGTGCCAAGTTCTCCTTTTGCCTTGGATGGCCATGATCCAAGACCTTCCTGTAATTTCCTCAATGTAGATACAACTGCATGGTGACATGAATCTATGTATCAATTAGTAGAGTAAAGGATTAATTTTCAACAAGAAATCTGAATATTAGAGACACAATTTATAGAAGAATTTTCCCTAGTAAAGACTCCAACGTTAAATGCTACTATCATACAAGATTTTAGCATTAGAAATCTGAGTTGCAAGTGAACAAAACAATGAGATTATGATTGGATTTTACATGTATGTTTATAAAATAGTATAATTCAAAACATAATTCCTCGGTGTCATGGCAATAAAACCACATGTAATAGTTTTACAAGCATACATCAACATTATAAGCATAATATCAAACGAGGCCAATATCACAATAATCAATCAAAGCATCACAATTATCAAACGTAATGAGCCTTTCCTTTCGAACAAAATGAAATGCAGAGTCTCCTTGTCACTCCAGTGGTTTCAAACCTACAATCTCTAATTGCCTTCCATTGTTGAAAGGAAACAAAGTAATAACAGAAACAATATAATTTCGTAATTAATTAACAAGGCAATGACGTGTTTTCATCTTTCATAGAACATACAAACCTATTCCCAAGCCACTGTGATCGACAAATAGTTCCACTTGCTCAAATCTGTACAATTAACATAAATATATAAACTCAATTAACATAAATACCTCTCTAATCTTCAATTTGAACTTCTTGATGCACATTGGCTTCTGATGTTGTTTCATGATCACTAGTATTAGAATCATCTTCATCTAAAACTCATAACCGAGGAAACAAAACCACTCAATTAAACAATCAATCCCAACATAACCGAACAATATTATATCTGCTTATAAAATATTAAGCATAATAACTCAAAGCATTACCATTAGGATTCTCAAGAAAACCATGCAACCAATTCCTAGCGCAAATCAACATTTGGACATTTTCAGGAAGAGTGGAACTTCTATATTTGGTAAGAACACGCCCACCATACTAAAAGCCGATTCTGATGCCACTGTAGTAATTGGAATACTTAGCACATCTCGGGCCATAATAGAGAGTGTGGGAAATCTATTCTCATTGTGCTTCCAATAATTAAGCACGTCAAAATCCTCCCCATCATCATATTTAGCTTTTGGTTCATCCAAATAAAGATTTAATTCACTCTTACCACCAACAAACATACTTTCATTCTCAAACCTTTCAAACTCCTGCAAACTTTGATATATCAATTATATAAACGAAATAACAATGAAAAAAATGACTAAATGACTAAATTAGCACGAAAGAACTTACACTTATGTATAATTTTGATTTTTTAGTCCTATTGCATTCACCACTTGACTTGTGCAGGAGATTGGATTTGATGGATGAATGAGAATTATAAGCACTTGATCCTTTGAGATTGCTCGCATATTCTTCATATAGCTTCTCAAACTTTTCTCTTATATTTTTAACCTTATTTTGGGAGGTAAATGGATCAATTTTTGTGTAGCAAAAGTCTAAGAAAACAAGCTTCAAACGCGGGTCAAGAATAGCTCCAAAAGCTAAAATTGTACTATATTCCTTCCAATATTTGTCAAACTTCTCTTTCATCCTCAGTGACATATCACTTAAACTATAATCATCATTATACAAGTTTTCGTTCAGTATGCACTCAATCTTCCAAACTTGTACAAAGTATAAGTTAGAGGTTGGATAAGATGAACCTGAAATCATGTTTGTAGTCTCGTAAAAGGGTTCTAGGAATTCACATATTTTTTCTCCTTTTCTCCATTCTTCACATGACGGACAATATTTGTAAGTCCTATCTATCACTTGGAGAATATCAAATGCCTTTTCATACTTAAGTGCACTTTCTAGCATCAAATATGTAGAATTCCACCTAGTTGACACATCTAATCTCAAACCAATGCTTGTGTCTATGCCTGCTTGTTCCACACAATCTTGAAACTTAAGCATCCTCCCATCTGATCCTCTCACATACTTAACACTTTCTCTGATTTTATAAAGTGCTTCAACAGCCACTTTCAAACCTTCTTGAACAATTAAATTAAGTATATGTGCAGAGCAACGTATATGAAAATATTCACCATCACACAACAAAGTATTCTGCAAACGGAGATGGTTTAACAATATAAGCTGCATGTTATCATTTGAAGCAGCATTGTCCAAAGTAATAGAAAATACTTTCTTCTCAATTCCCCATTGCTTTAAGCAATCAAATATAGCGGCTTCCAATTCAATCCCGGTGTGTGGAGGTTTCAGTCGAGAAAAATTAAGAATCTTGCTAATTAATTTCCATTTTTCATCAACAAAATGGACAGTTAAACAGATGTAACTCTCGCTGTTAGATGCTGTCCAAACGTCAGAAGTCAGACATACTCTATTAGGAAGGCTGGACAAGAGTTGCTTAAGTTTGCCTTTTTCTTGGATGCATATTTTTTTAATATCAGCCACAATTGTATTCCTAGAAGGCATCACAATATCAGGATTCACATAATCAATCCACACTCTGATCAAATCATATTCAACAAATCTAAAAGCAAGATCATGTTTAATTATGGCTTGTGCAAGCAATTCTCGATGGGTCATTTGATTAACCTTTCTCATGCTAGACTTTTCATGTTGGTCTTTTGATTCAAAGTTTGCCATACTCTTACAACCAGAAATATGACGACTCAAATGTGAAGTTCCATAACTAGTTTTGGTCTTAGGATTTTTACCAATTACGTATTCACGACCACAATAATTACATGCAGCTTTTTCAAAACCATCATTGTCCATACCAATTTTTGTAAAAGACTTCCAAACATTAGATGTTTCTCTCCTAATTGTCTCAACACTTCCAGAAATTTCATGAGGAGTTTCAGAAACAACTTCATCATCTACGTTCATAGTCTTATTCACATACTCCATCATACAATTTTTCAGTTCCTATACATTAAAGGAAATACAATTATTAAAAAAAAAATATTGTATATAAGAAGGAAAAAACAATAATATATTTTATAAGCAATATTTAAATTCAGAAACTCAGAATATATGGTAGGGGCCTCCCTCACATGCTAAATTCATTACACACAAATTCATTTCCTAATTATCTATAATTTAGGAAATGAGCAGAACGCAATCAACAACAAACCTTTAGAGTTTAAAACCAACCTGCTTTCCCTTTGCACTCACCCTCGGCCCATCTGTTGTTCGTCACCTGTTAAAACCACAACAACCATATTGAGACCCAAAGAAAATCACACCAACTTGAAAAACAAAGATTTTACGCTAGCCACTAGCAAGTAAACCACAACTGCCTGAATATTACTATCATGCACAATTATAAAGATGTGCAAATGCCATGACATTGTAAACATGCACAATTATTAAAATTCATATGAATTTTTGATTAAGTAAACATGTTTCAACCATATGATTAAGTAAACACTGGATGGCAGAGTTGTGACGAGTCGTGCACCGGGCACCACCATGGAGTTCGCGGTTGCACTGGTTGAGCAATTATATGGAAAAGAGAAAGCTGATGAAGTTGCTGGTCCACTGGTAAGGACTTCATTCATGATAGTTTGTTGTTTTTGAAGAGCAAAGATATCAGGTGTATAGCGTGAGAGGGGAGCTAATCTTGATCATTACATGGATTTTGGATGGTCTGGATTAGTTCGTCAATATGAATTTTCTAACTCATTCTCATATTAGGGAGAGAATCCTTCTTGAAAAGCTCACTTGGAAATTTAAAACTCGTACAGTAAGTCATTGTTATGCAGACAACAGTTCACAAGAAGCTTAGTAGAAAAGACAAGGTACAAATTCACCTTCACACAGCTACGATATGTGCAGATTTTGTTCCAAAATAGTTGCCCATTTATTATAATTTTATTACATTACCCAGGTTCCTTTGGTATATAACTTATTTTGAGTTTTTGAATAAAACTAGGAGTGTCCCAGGTTCCATGATAATGATTCCGCAGTGGGTTTTTCATATAAACATTTTGAGGTTTTGTCAATATCTCAAAGATGAATATGTTGCTGAAAAGAGGCTGAGAGAATATACTCAAATCAGGGGCTTTTGTGGTTTATGATTAATACCATAACTTTTAATTTATTTGTAGTTGATTACAAAAGATGGATAGCTATGACATTGGTGTTCATACTTAAATGAAGCTAGTTGTGCTTTGCTATGCCCTACCAACTTCAACATGAACACGTGTGTATACAGAACACAATTACTAAAATTACTAAAATTATAAACATGCACAATTACTAAAATTCATATGGACAAAAATGAAACATGTTTTTTATATGCAGGAAACTTAATCAAATATAATTGAGTATACCCACTAAATCTAGACATAAAAAGATCTATTGACTGGACTTAAATTAAATCTTTACTCAAAGGTGAATACAGAACACAATTTACAGATAAGCAAAGCAGCAACAATGAAATAAACATGATCGACTTATTATCCAAAGGGTAAGAGAAGGAAGGGTTACCTTCAATTTCAAGTTATAAATAATTCAATACACAACAGAAAACTGTACATGATTTAAATCTGGTAAGTGCAAGTGGAATCAAACTACAATATTACAATAGCAAAATCAAATATGAAACAGAAAGCACATTATTCATCGAAAACATCACTGTCATTCCAAAGACCAATTTTCCATCATTTATAATTTCTCAGATATGAATACAAAATTAAAAATCTAACAAGATGGAAGTGAATAGGTTCTCAAATCCTGAAAATCTAACTAAACAAGCAGAAAATGTATATAGATAGTAAATACCGATAATGTTTTCAATTAGCAAAGTCATGGAAGAGATAGCAAAAGAAAAAACATATAGATTAGAAACAAAGGCCAATTTGTAAAACAAAAAAAAAATGCCAATTCCTTTGGTTTGCTTTGCTAAAACATATATAGTTATTGAACTTTACTATACAGTACCTAATACTGTTCATCAATGCTGAAAGAGGCACAGAAACAGTAGTGCTTTCCAAAGTGAGACCGGGAAATCTTCAGTTACGCCAGTTGTCCCCTGATTCAATAAAGTTAAAATTCAAGCCTATTTCATGTTTCACTTTTATTTTCTTTTCCCACCAGTTACCAACAAACAAAAAGGAGACAGTGGAAAACATACTTCAAGTGTAATAGACGCGATCCAGGTGAAAATCAAAAACTTGCTCAGATTTCAGAGTAACAAAGCCATATAAAGTGGTGAAGGTTTAAAGCACCAGAATCTGTTGAACAAAACGAAAAACAGTTCAGAACTTCATTTTTCTTTTTTAACAAAATGAAGGAAAATGAAAATTTGAAGAGAATAGAAGATAACGAAAAACATTTCAAAACTCAGTGAAATCTTGTCGTACCCATCTCTGCTAGGGTGCGAAGTCGAAGTTCTAAGAAGAGAAGCGATGGTGCATCTTGTTGCTGACACAAATTTGAAGAGGATTTGTTGAATTTGGGTGAAATGGGTATTAGATAGGTGCACGGGTGCAAGTGCGAGAGTCAATCTGAGTATCACATGGAAGGATGATGGTGAATCACTGAATCTATCATAATACAACCAAATTAGGGTTTGACACAAAAGAGAAGAACTATTTTCTCGAGAAAATTATGCGCTCAGATGGAAAATGAGTTGAATTCTTTTGATCCATGGACCAGCCCTAACCTAACCCAATAAATGAAAGGGCCTCATGGGTTAGGGCTAAGATGGCCCTTCACAAAAATGGGCTGGAAAATTGATAGGGCTTTCATGGGGCTAAATGGGCTAGCCCTAGGGCTGTGGGCCTTTTTGACAGGTCTATTTGTGAGCTTCAGTTGGAACTGCAAAATGAATCACCCTGTGCAGTTGCAGTTTCAGGCAATCCAAAAGTTGAGACTGAGGGCTTCATTCCCAACACACCAGCTACTAAAGAGTCTGGGAGAAAGGGTAGAAGTTCATCTGGTGTTTCAACAAAAGGCACGTTTTGTAAGAAGAAATTAGAGTTCGAAGTTGATGGAAATGCATCGAGTTCGAATGTGACCTTGCTTCCAACAGATGTAGATGGCAATGCATGTGATTGTGGCAAATCTTGTGTAGCCGCTGAAGAGCCAAGTTCAGATGATTCATTTCTTCAGTTGCCTAATGGAAGAGAGTATTTTAACCATACTGGAAATTTTCCATCCCCAAGTGAGCTAGCAAACCTTGATGAGAGTTTTCTGGCAAAGCGATGTAACCTTGGGTATAGAGCAAGTCGTATAATAAAACTTGCTCAAGCCATTGTTGAAGGAAAAATTCAATTAAGACAACTTGAAGAACTCTCCAAAGATGCAAGCTTGTCCAACTACAAGCTGCTTGAGGATCAGTTGAAGCAAATTACAGGATTTGGCCCTTTTACTCGTGCCAATGTACTTATGTGCATGGGATATTACCATGTCATTCCAACTGATTCTGAAACTATTAGACATTTAAAACAGGTGCTGTCTTCTTCCTTTTCCTGTTTCGTTTTGTCTATCGTAAACTCTCTTGATGTGCATGAGATGTGTTAATGCAGGTTCATTCAAGAAATTCGAGCTCTAAAACAATTGACAGAGATGTTGAAGAAATTTATGGAAAGTATGAGCCCTATCAGTTCCTTGCATACTGGTAAATAACAAGATAGCCTAATCTACAACTACTTCTGAGTTCTGTGTTCTCTAGTGTTAGTGGCTTGGGGATTTTATAAAGGATCTATCTATGTAAATATCTTTACTCGGTTCTTCTTTTGGACCAGGTCTGAAATGTTGGAGTTCTACGAAAGAAGGTTTGGTAAGATGAATGAAATGCATTCTTCTGACTATAAACTTATAACCGGTAGTAATATGAGAAGCGCTAGTAAAGGCACAAGTAAGAGGAAGAGACTATCCTGAAAATGCCAATGCAAAAGAGTCCTACTCTCACCAAACTCCTTTGGCACAGGTGCTAAGGAGTCTGGGTCCCTTAACTAGAGGTCTCGAGTTCGAGCCTTGGGAATGGAAAAAAAGGATTTGGGAAAGCCGCTCCTGAAAGGGTCCGACAGTGCTTGATTGAGGATTAGTCTTCGGTTAGGCCGGAGGATACCTTTCAGATTACTAAAAAAAAAAAAAAAAGGAGTCCTACTCTCCAAATACACACTTCAATTTGTTCAGCTTATATAACTACTCACACAAGGTGTTTGGCTTATCATGTAGAAGTAATTTAATGTTTCATGTTTAAGTTCTTTTGTTATCTGATGAATTTAAACAATGTATTCTGATATATGCCCTAACATTTTGCAAACTATAAACCTAGATCATGAAATTTTTAAAAATAAAGGTAATGAAAAGATCCAAGGGTACAAATGAAAAAGGAAAATACTTTCTGTTACTCTTGAATAGTGAATATATTTGTAATCTCTCATAAAATAAAAGTTATAAAATGATAATTATGAATAGGTAATATTTTCTGATTGAATCCAACAGTGACACTGGACACAATTGATCACATCCACATTAATCATTAAAACCCATTCATAGAAATTCTTCATTCTCTTGGTGATCTTTTACACGTTGACAGCATATTTCCACTACATTTGATTTTTTTTTCATTGGACAAATTGATGCGGGGGAATCCTTTTCATGCATAAAGAATAAAGAATATGAATAAAGAATCTTCACAATTATATCCATAATTAATCCATCAATGCATTTTACTGGATAATTTGTGTTTATGTGAGAGTTACAAGATTAATTTAAGGGTCTTTATTTTATCATGTTGCATGATATTATGCAACACTAAAAAACAAAATAATAATAATAATAAAAAATATGATAAGACACTTTGTTCAATGATTTTATTTTGTCTTATCTTAACATAACCAAATTATTTTTCCTATAACATAACTCTTATTTATTCCTTAATTTAATTATCGACAAGGAGTTTGTTCCTTAATCAGATGATTCGAAGTTTGAGTATTAGAAACGGAAAAAAAAAATAATTTTAAAAGAACCACCTCTTATATAAGTTTAGTAAAATTAAATTAATTGAATAATCGATTAATGTTAAAAAAAATCAATTTTCAGAATATACCCAATCATTATGCCAAATCTCGTTGTCAAAAATCATTGATTTACATGTTTGAAGGGGATTAAGCAACTGCCACGTGTTGCACATCTGAGATATTTTTGTGTGCAAAACAACTCTATTAAAAAAATTGTTTGTTATAATGATTTTAGGTAAATAATTTTTTTATTTACCATTTTTAAAAGAGTTCCATCGAATGAAATTGTATTTTTCGACTAAATACTTAATTTCAACTAATTTTCTAATAAAATTATTTAATCTCTATTTTTATTATCACTCAAAATCAAAGCATGTGAAAAATCCTGAAAAATATTTAAAAAAGAAATTGAAGGCTGTTTACATATTTTATCCAATTTACCAAATTAATGAGTTGGCGTTTAACACATTAAATCCTAAACCCTAAATTTTAACACATTAAATATTGATTTATAATATTTTATTAGCCAGCGTGAAATAAAAACTATTAATAAAATGTAAAAATATTTAAACCTAAAGTTATCTAAAGTATACTTAGAGAATGTTTTGGAAAGATTATTTATCAGAAACAATGGGATTTTATAAAACCTCTCTTATTGGAAGAATTTTTAAAAAGTAAATTTTTTTCACCAAAAAAAAAAAAAAAAAAAACTAAACATGCACTTGCTTTCTTATCTAAGTAAGGGAAATGTTATACTTACTACCTATTTTTTTTACTACCTCTTACTACCAAATCTTAATCGTTGATTTCCGTCAATCTAACCGTTATACTTTATTGCAAATTAATAATTAATTAATAAATATGACCCTATAAATTATAACCGTTAGATTGACGAAAATTAACGATTAAGATTTTGGTGATAAGAGGTAGTAAAAAAGATAGGTAGTAAGTATAACCTATCCCTTTAAGTAATAGTGATTATTTAACGAAGAGTAATAAATTTTATTTGTAAACTTAAACCCTTGTTTATATTAGATTTAGCGTCCTTTTTTTTTTTTCTTGTTAAAGAAAAATGCTTGGCGTGGACGTGTGGTGCTCTGCTCACTTTCCTGTATAAATGATAGAATTAAAATGTTAAGTGTTTTGATTACCAAAAAAAAAAAATGTTAAGTGTACACAAGATTAAGTGAATCAATTAAAATTAAATGATAAAATTACACAAATATAAAATAAGGGTTTATCATCTATCATTTAACATGACTAGAAAAACTTTCCTACACTCACAACATTTTGTGGGGCCCATAGCAAAAAAACAAAAAAAAACTTTGGCACGCAAAACGAATCTCTATAACATTACACAATCACTCTTCCTACAACATAACTCTTATAAAACCCATAAAATAATATGTGTAAGTTGATGTGGTCCTTTCCTAAATCACTATCGTATAATTTAGATAGATAGCAATAATTATGTGAGTTTATAGGAGCCACTCGAAAATATCTTCAGTATTATCAGAGGACAGAAAACTCAATGCACCCTTTATTAAATATAAAACAAGTAATATATTTATTTTTTCTATTTTATCCATTTTTTTATGATTATTTTCCGTAAATCTCCGTCATTTTCTATTTTTAATAAGGGAATTACTTCTTTCTTGTAACATCTGAGGAGTTTTATCATGCTAAGAGATAAATAAAGTGGAACTATCAAATTTTAGAAAAAAAAATGCATATTTTTTGAAGTGAAAATAATATAAGAGATCAATCTTATGCAACATAAAATATGATTTCCCTTTTTATTAAAGGGAAAAACTATTCTCATGTTATATGAAATAAATTTTCTCTCCTATACACCATTCGATAACTGTACCATTTTTTCTATTCTTTTCTTTTATTTTTTCAGATGGTGGAGCTCACAAATTTATCTCTATGAGATGAGATGATTATCTCGTTTAACGTAAGATTAATAAAACCCTTTGATAAATGTGTACATATTTCTAAATCACCAAAAATGTGCTGGAGCCACACGATCCACAGGAAGCAAAAGATATTCCTTAATAAGGAAGCATGAATGTCCCACTCGGTACCAAATTACCAATCCAATCTGTGCTGTCTTTTCTCCTGTTTCTTTTAAGGAAAAAAGTATTTTTCTATTAAAAGAAAATATGTTTTCTAAGTTACATTGAATAAATTATCTCATCTCATCTCATCTATAAAAAGTAAATGAGATTTTTTTTTTATTTTTTTCTCTTCTTCTTAGTGCATTTTTTTTTATGTATTGTATGAGATAAATTATCATATACAACATAAAAAATATATTCCTTATCTTTAAAAGAGGAGAGATATTCTTACTACCAAAATCTTCTACTACCAACTCACTACCTATCTAATCACCATTGGATCAATATTTTCTCTTTTTTCAAAAACTTTTTAGCATTCTCTCTCTTTGATTCAATGATGATTAAATAGGTAGTAAGTTGGTAGTAAAAAATTTTGATAGTAAGAATATCCTTCCTCTCTTTAAAATGCGATACTGTATGACAAGTTAACAACTATAGCAAAGGAAAAAAAAACACTACAAGAACGTTTCTAATTGATATTTCTTTGGCAAAATTATTTAAATGTCCATTTTTTAAATATTGATACCACCATTGTTAACGTTATTATTTTTATTATTGTAAAAGAAATTCTCCCATTTTATTTCTCAGATTCTCTCCAAAACTATGATAAATGTCCATTTTTAAATATTGATACCACCATTGTTATGTTACTATTTTTATTATTGTAAAAGAAATTCTCCCATTTTATTTCTCAGATTCTCTCCAAAACTATGATAAATGAGTTTGACATTATATCTTAATCCAAAACATTAAATGATTGAATTTATAAGTCTTTTCTAGTTATATGAGTCTTGTTTTGTTCATTTTTAACCCATGTAGAACTTGCAATTCACACTTGAATTTTGTTTCCAACTTTTTTCCGTCAAATGTGAGTCCAACACTCCAACATCATGTTGAGCTTAATATCCTTGCAAGAGTCAAGATATTCTTCCATTATATGGACTAAGGGACAAATTATAATAAATGGATTTCACATCAAATCTCGAACCAAAATATTAAGACAACTAGTCTTTTAATCTTTCACACTTACAAAATCCTTGCTTAGATCCATTTTTAACTAATATAAAATTTCTTACTCACACTTAAATTTCATTTCCACCACATAATTCTTTAATTCCCCACACTCTATTGGAATTATTTTCGTAAAACTTTGTAGTTCTATTACAATTTTATTTAGAAAAATAAAAATAGAGAACCAACAGAAAAATCTTCTTTATAGTAGTAAAAATATATTATATATATGGGGAAGGATATTGTAACAACCAAGTTGGAGTTACTATTATGTTACTACCAATCAATCTCACCGTTAGATCGATTATGTTGATCAAACGGTTATATTTATTTTCATCTTTGTATGGTTATGATTCCCCATATTTAAAGTGAAAGCATTAAATATGGGAAATCATAACCATACAAAGGTAAAAATAAATATAGAGTATTAAATTTGAGAAATCATGATCATATAAAGATGAAAATAAATATAACCGTTGGATCAACACAATCGATCTAACGGTGAGATTGATTGGTAGTAACATGGTAGTAACTTCAACTTGGTTGTTACAATATCCTCCCCCTATATATATATATTCAAAGAAAGGATAGGTTATCACCGTTTTTTCTTATTAACTCTTACAACCAAACTCTTACTTAATCTTATTTTGTAACTGTTAATTTGATTTTTGATCTAATGATAATGAAATTAGTTATAAAATGTGGTAAGAAAAAAAATGGTAATTAAGTATAATATTCTCTTTTAAAAGAATAAGTAGTTTTGAAAAATGTAAAATAATAATAAAAGGAATTTATTTAAAAAACTTAAATCAAATAAATGTTGCTTATTATAGCAATGTATAATAAATGATAGGATAATAACTTCTGTTGAAAGAGCCATTTCCCATTTTCGAGTTTCCAACAGAGAGCCTAAATCTTGGGCTCCATTAGTTTTTTTTTTTAAATAAAAATAAATAAAAGCTCAAATTTTCACATCATGAGATAATATTTTCTCCTGTACTAGAAGAAAATATTGTCCATAAGGAGGCGTTTGGTAAGTGGGAAAAAAAAAATTAGCCAGAAAATGAGGGAATATAGAATAGTTTACATTAAACAAAAATTAAAATCAATATTTATTTATTTTAAAAAAAAAACAGAGAGGGAATATAATTAATAAAAATTGTCGTATTTGCATGATGTGCAAGGAAAAAAGATAACACCTGGGAGCATTGCGTACACAAAGCTACAAGTGGACCTCATTCTCCAAATATCAACTTCTTATTTCCTTCTCATTATTGCCACCTCTCTCCTTAAAAACTGTGGACACTGTTCCTTTTCTTGACTAATTTGTAGCCTTACAAAAATATAATAACATATATCTTCCAATTTTTTTAAGGATGTCACTTTTTTTTATTTTAAATCATTATAAAAGAAGAAAACGGTTGAATCCAGATTCTTTGCCTGCCAAAGGGAGGAAAGGAAGGTTATACCCTTTAGGCCTTTACCACTGCATAACCTAAAGTGGTTAAATATATGATACTCCCACGTAATCATTTTAGAATCATCTATATATATTATACACTATTCTCAAACCTTATAATATTTTTATAATCTTTTAGCTATAAAAATTGTGGAACCCCATGAATCAATTTGTACTTGCCAATTGCCATGCATCAGTGTTCCTTAATTTGATTTCTACTCTTGGACATTCAATAACCTTAGCATGAGTTATGAGATGTTAAACTAACCTTAAAAACAGTGTCACATTTGTTGGTGATATGAAATTTATGTCTTCCTTCTCTGATACTTTTGCTAAAAAAAAAAAAAAAAACAGTATCCCAAGTTGGTGATGCTAAATTTCACGTCCCACCAAACTCCTTTGGTGTAGGAACTATTGGATTTATGCAAAAGCGATTTAGGATCCAGTACATTAGTATGCTTACCGAATCATCCTCGTTTCACGATTACCTCTTGGTGCGCAGATCTCATGTAGAATCTTCCCTTATATGATTCCTCTTCACGAACTGCTCACCTCAGCGCCGCACCACGAACAAATCCCTTGATGCTGGACTGTGGCAGATTTCCAGACTATGACTCAAGGGGAAACATGAAGTGTGTGGGCATTTTCTCACTTTCAGGGAGATGATCATACATCAATCTCTGCAACCACCAAGTGAAAACCCTTACGGAGGCTAATGACTAAACGTAGAATATATATGGGTTCCAAGAAACCTTAACCCTAAACTGAATGGACTTTGGGTTTCTTGAGCTCTTCTTACACTCTTGACCCTATTGGGCTTTAGTGAGAGAGCAAAAACCCAACCGTAAGGAGCCTGGATCCCTTAACAAGAGATAACTCGAGCCCTGTGAATAAAAAAATGATTCGGGAGAGTCACCCCGAAAGGATCCGACGATGCTTGATGGGGATTAGTCTTCGGTTACGGGGCGGAGGATACCTTTGAATTTCTAAAAAAAAAATTTCCACGTCCCACTTTGTTCCCTTGTTCTTAATTGGTCATTGCCTTTACCCTCGTGAAGGCATGAATGGCCTAGTGTAATTAAACCAACCTTGATCTTTCAAATATCTTTGTCACAGTAATGTACTTGGTTCCATTCCACCACATATGTTACACTCGACTACTATTTTATCCTCAGATGAAAATTCATTTCGGTGGTTCAAAATTTTCCCATATTTTTAGTGATTCTGATATTTCAATCTTGATGTTATCATTATCATGGGTTCCACAAAAGTTGTCTCCTTTACTCTTTCTAACTGGTATTTTTATGGGGCTTTGTGCTTCTCCAAGAAGCAGGTAGCACATTAGTACATTGCAGGATATACCCTCTACGAGTTTGAGCAATTTCTTGTTATGGTGGTGCCTTCCATGGAGAAAAACTCTGTTGATGATAGTCCTTTGCTTGGTCATAGAGGTGATGAAACTGTTGGTTATGCCACGAAGACACATCCTATTGTCTCAGCTACCAAATGGACTCTCAAGTTTGTGATTTGCGTGATCTTCATTGCATGGGCAGCTTCTATTTTTCTATACCCAGCAGAACCTGTGCATGACTTGTTTTCAAAGTGGATCAATTTCTCCAGTGGAAATCCTTTAGGAATCACAGGTTATCTTCTATTTTTTTTCTTTCTTTTTTTCACCATGTGGAAGGGCCGGCTTGGCTCAGTGGTAAGCATGCTTACCGTGATGTCCAAGGTCCCGGCTTTGACTCTGCCTCTCCGCAAAAGCGAGGATAAGGCTCGACTCGTATGTCCTTCCCCAAACACTCACGAGTGGGTATTGAACTGGGTCGGCCTTTTTTTTTTTTTTTTTCACCATGTGGAGTGAGTTCAAAGTTAACTGTGTATTTTGCAGGAAGCATTTTTCTGATCTTCAGTGCTCCAGTTCTCATAATTGCATTCCTTGCCTTTGTGCACCTAATTATTTCTGGGGAGGATAAGCACCTTCATGAGTATGTGATTTCCTGAAACTTCCCCTATCTTCACATGTTGGTTACATTGTTTTTGACTTGGATTTTGATGGCAGGAAGAAGAATTCCAAGTATCCAAGATTCCGCCTATGGACTTTTCCTGTGCTTGTCAATGGACCATTTGGGGTTGTTTCTGCTACTGAGTTCATTGGAATTGTCCTCTTTTCTGCGTATGTTATCTGGGCTTTCTGTGCATATGCTGTGCAGGCCTTTGGATTTATGTCTGGTCAATCATCTTTCAGAGCCAAGAGGTACAACAGTCTACTGCAGATTTACTCTACTTTGATGAGCAACTTTATGTCGCCCAACACATTTTAAGTTGTGAAATTAGGATATTATTGGAGTGGTGAAACTTCAATAAGAAATCAAAGAGGTTTACAATCTATATATTAGAAATTTAATAAAAAATATAAAATCATTCACATACCTTTATCTAATAACTTTAGTTTTTGGAATAGTTGGTTGCATGACATGGATTCATAGCCTTGATGACCAAACCACTCCCCACTGAATCCTCCTGACCAGCGGCAGCGAGGGTGGAGTGAGGACAATCTTTATATATGCAATTTCACCCTTACATAATTACAAAGAGGTTGTTTCTGGGATTCGAACTTTTCAGTTACAAAGAAATAACTTTACCACTATTCTTGGCTCGCCCTTTATGACCAAGTGATAAAAAATTTGGTCTTGCAACTCACCCTTCAAGTCAGGGACATTGTATAGAATCATTTCAATCCAAAAGCTTAAGCTGTTGGATGAGACTACATTAATGATTTTATATATCTCTAACGCGCCCTCTCACATGAGGACCCACTGAGCTTGAAGGGTGAATAATGCACAGGGTCACCTACCTATCCTAACAAACTCCACAATACTTAATTATCTATTAATTAGATGGGGCGGATGTGGATATAACCCATGACACCGAGCTTTGATACCATGTAAAGAACCATTTAAACCCAAAAACTTAGGATGTTGGGTGAGGCTACGTTAATAGTTTTATATCTTTAACAAACCTATTAGAAATATAATATATAATATAAAACTTTTCATCTGACTTTATCTAACATCTTAAGTTTTAGGAATAGTTAGTGCATTTTATTATGGGTTTAGTGTTTATCATGTTATTAGAGATAAATTTATTTTCTATACACACATAAAAATAAGTGACGCTCATGTGAACTCATGTGAAAAGAAGAGAGAAAGAAAAAATATGAACCTTACACACTTTTATGTGTGTGTAAGAAATAAAATTATCTCATACTAACATTAAACCCTTTAATTATTACTGATAACGATCATTTTTGAATATTATCATCATGCATGGAACAAGTATTTGTTTACAATCTTCATGTAGTTTCAAACACTGAAGAATAGGATAAGCTAATTTTCCTGGTTTACTTCCATTTTTCAGCATGTTCATGTTGGAAATCATGGGACTTCGCTTGGGTTCGATTGGGTTATTTTGCATGGCATTTTTATTTCTTCCAGTATCAAGGGGATCTGTTCTTCTCCGCTTTATAGACATCCCTTTTGAACATGCTACGAGATATCATGTGTGGCTGGGACACCTAACAATGGTGCTTTTTACTCTCCATGGACTCTTCTATGTAATTGCATGGGCAATGGATGGCCGCCTCATACAAGAAGTGAGTCCTAGTTGTGCCTTAATGAATCATTTTGTTTGGTCTCAAACATGTCTTGTTTTTAGAATGAAATTTATGGTTTTTAAACAGTTTTTTTCTAATCTTAATGTTGGAACTCTTAATAAGGGTTCAAAGATTGATCTATTTTACCTTGCCTTTCACTTCAAAATATGTTGTTCTTACTAATAGTTCAAGCTTCTGCTCAAATATATTGATTTAATCAAAATGAAAATTCACTTCTCTGTACATACTTGTTGGGATAAGTTTTAAATTAAATAAAAGAAAAATAGAAAATGAAAGGTTTATGATGAAGAGGTGTGTCCCTAGCTATTTGTTAGTGGACAATTAATATGTTTAGATTTCCTATGTTAGTCATTATCACTCTTGATCATTTGCTATTGCTTATAAATAGCACACTGTAACTCTTGTAAAATATGCTTGGCAGAATTAGTATAAAGAATAGAGGTATATTCAGAGAATTGCCTGTGTATTTGTGTGTGTGAGCACCAGTTATAGGGCCTGTGAAATAACAATACTTTGGACCTTTTTGCAGTTAGAAGACTGGAAAGATATTGGTGTTGCCAATCTCCCAGGAGTTATCAGCCTTCTAGCTGGTTTGTTGATGTGGGTGACCTCTCTTCCTGGAGTGAGGACATGGAATTTTGAGTTGTTTTTCTACACTCACCAATTATATGTAGTCTTTGTTGTCTTTCTGGCTTTGCATGTTGGTGACTTCATTTTCACTATGGCTGCTGGAGGAATATTTCTTTTTGTGCTTGATCGTTTTCTGAGGTTCTGCCAATCACGAAGGACAGTTAATGTAATCTCATCCAGGTGCCTTCCATGTGGCACTGTGGAATTGGTTCTGTCAAAACCTCAAAGTAATTTATACTTATTATAGTATTTTTGTGCACATAATTTGGTATCATTACCATATCAGTGACAATAGATCTTTTTAAAATTTAGGTTTGAGATACAATGCTCTAAGTTTCATTTTCCTTCAAGTCCGGGAAATATCATGGCTGCAGTGGCATCCATTCAGTGTTTCTTCTAGTCCTTTGGATGGAGATCATCACCTTGCTGTTCTCATTAAGGTTCTTGGCAAATGGACTGAAAGGTTGAGAGAAAACATTACTAATGTTGATGCACAAAAAGTTTTGTTAACAGCTTCGGTTGAGGGACCTTATGGTCATGAAGTACCATACCACTTGATGTAAGTGGCTACATGCCCAATTGATTTCGATGTTGCTGTTGAGATATATAGTCCCACATTGGTTGGATGAACAACTAATGTGGAATTTATAAGGCCTTGGGCACTCCACCCTTTGAGCTAGCTTTTGGGGTGGTGTATCACAAGGTTCTTTACATGGTATCAAAGCCTCGCCGTCCCCCACTTTCTCTTGTGGAATTTCTTAGCACAGGTAGGCTGGGCCTGTTGCATTATCCACTCTTCAAGCCCAATGGGCTCTCGTGTGAGGGGGCGTGTTGAGATATATAGTCCCACATTGGTTGAATGAACAACTAATGTGGAGTTTATAAGGCCTTGGGCACTCCCACCCTTTGAGCTAGCTTTTGGGGTGGTGTACCCCAAGGTTCTTTACAATTGCTCACATTGTAGATAACAGAAACCTTGAAATGATTTGGTGATTTTGTTCTCTTAGGTATGAAAATCTTATATTGGTGGCTGGTGGTATTGGACTTTCACCCTTCCTTGCTATATTGAGTGATATTCTCCACCGTGTGAGGGAGGGGAAACCTTGTCAACCAAGAAATATTTTGGTTGTTTGGGCAGTGAAAAAATCAAACGAGCTTCCACTTCTTTCAACCATTGACATGGAAACAATCTGTCCATTCTTTTCTGATAAAGTAAATATTGAAACAAATATTTATGTCACTAGAGAATCAGATCCTCCAGTGGTGAGTCTAGCTTTCTTCTTACAAATTTGTGCTTTCTAATGGTTTCTTGTTTTTTTTCACTTAAATGGCATTTGATTGTTATTATCTGCAGGAAGAGGGACACATTTACAAGCCAATTAAGTCTTCATTCTGCCCTGTGCCTAGTGCTTGTGGCATGTCTGTTTTGGTTGGGACAGGAAACAATTTTTGGTCTGGACTATATGTCATATCATCTACAATTGGCTTTGTGATCTTACTATATTTGTTGAATATTTACTATATAAACCCATTTGGGGTATATAAATGGTGGTACAAAGGGCTACTATTTGTAATCTGCATGGTTGCAAGTGTTGTTATCTTTGGTGGTTTAGTGGTTGGAATGTGGCATATTTGGGAAAAGAAAAGTTCTATGAAGGGTAAGTCCAATAATATAAAGGTTGATAAAACTGAGCAAAATGGTTCTATGGCTCCCAAGGATCCAATTCAAGACCAAATTGCAAAATCAACTGTCATTCGTTATGGTTCTAGACCAGACTTTAAAGGTATGTCTTCATGAAGCCAATTTTTTTTTTAATCTTAATCTTAAAACATGAAAGGACTGTTGTGTGGTCAATTTTACATGTTTACACATGCATTTAGATATACATAACTGCATCACAGATTCACATGTATAAGCTCATTTGTGAGTCACTTGAGATGAATCTGATTCTTGTTATGTGAAGTTAATCTCTTAGAAAAAACCAGGAAATCCTTGTACGCAGCCTTACCCTTGCATAATTGCAAAAAGGTTGTTTCCTGGATTCGAACCCATGACCTTTCAGTCATGAAGGAACAGTTTTACCACTGCTCCCGTTCGCCCCCTATAAGTTAATCTCTTAGAAAACTAATTAATTTTTTGGTTAAAATCCAATAATAGTCCTGCATCTAAGAGTATGGATGTAAGTTCTTTGGAAACCAATTTAACACAAATGTTACCTTGTTCCAAGTCACACTTCCTTTTTCTCTCTTTATTGTTTCTTCACACTACCTAGGGGCTTGACATGTTTTTAATAAGGTTACATTTTCTCAACATTTGCAGAAATATTTGCATTGATGTCAGAGAAATGGGACCATGTTGATGTTGGTGTTATAGTTTGTGGTCCTCCAACTCTTCAGTCAAGTGTTGCACAAGAAATCAGGTCACACAGTATGACAAGACAACGCCATCATCCCATCTTCCATTTCCACAGTCATAGCTTTGATCTCTAAGATTGAAGACATGAATGCATCTCTAATGAAAAACCATATATATATACATATCTGTAGCATATAGCAGTAATCCAATACTGCAATTCATTGCAGGATAAGGTGCTAAAATCTTTAGAAAGATTCTAAGTGGGATAATACATATTACTCCTTATGTGAATATAATATCTATCACTAGACATATTTGTATGCAATTTCAGCTTCAGTCTTGTATATACTTGTTTATCTTTTATTTCCAAGTTTTTCAGTTGTTATGCTAAAAATGTTATTCCTCAGTTTTTCTCCTTTTCTCTTTGTATCTCACATCCCAAAAGTTTAAATGACTGAATCAAATCATAACACTCCTAAGCATATACTATATTTTAAATTAAGTATCTAGTAGGTGCCTAATTTTTTTGGCACCACACATTGGATTATGTATTTAATTTCACCTAACAATCATTCAATGATACACTACTAACAGAGTAGGCGTACCACTGCTTTAATTGTATTATGTATTATGTATAATAAAATGATAAAATCTTACAAATGTAAAGTATTATGTATATAAATGAACATGTTATTTTTATATTAGTATAAGAATAAGAAATTTTACATTCAATCTTGATAATTAATATATTTAATTTTAACGGCTAAGATATATAATAACTTAGAATCGTTAAATATGAATAAGATCATGAGAGTGCAATTTTTATTATTTTTTGGTAAAAGAAAAGGGCAAAACATCCCAAATGAGAGTATAATTTATAATGAAGTAAAATGAGGATAAGATATTGTATATTATTGGACACCGCAACTTTACTGTTAAATTAAGCCTTCTTGTAAGTTACTTTCAAGACAAGGTATTGTGATTTTCTGATGCTGTACTTGTAGCTAGACTTGGCACCTGATCCTCGAGGCAATGTTTCTTTAACGTGTGCGGATGTATCATTCCAAGTTCTCAACAGTTTGGTCAAATGTCTCTTTTTCTTATGGTTTGATTTTTCTGATTATTAACACAAAAATCACATTACATGTTGTATATTATTGGACACCGCAACTTTACTGTTAAATTAAGCCTTCTTGTAAATTACTTTCAAGACAAGCTATTGTGCTTTTCTGATGATGTACTTGTAGCTAGACTTGGCACCTGATCCTCGAGGCAATGTTTCTTTAACGTGTGCGGATGTATCATTCCAATTTCACAATTTGGTCAAATGTCTCTTTTTCTTATGGTTTGATTTTTCTGATTATTAACATGAAAAGAACCAAAACAAAAATCACATTTATTAAGTTAAATGTTTTTGTGGTTCGAACATTAGGAAAAATAATTATCACGAAGTTCTCTTAATTGCAATATTTTCTAATGAAATAAGCTTACGTACGTTAACGCGTATAGAAATACTATGGTAAAAAATCAAAGTAGATATGTTTGTGATTTTCTCATATTAATGTTATTTATCTTCAGCTTACTATTTTCAGATTTAAATTTTAATAAATTTGTTGAGTCCAGAATTAAAAAATTAAATTCTAATATATATATATATATATATATTAATTTAAGAATTAAATTGAAGTTTAAAACTATACTAAAAAACCTAATTGATGTCTATTTCAAATATTAATAATTTATATTTATTATTTAAACTTAATATGCTTTCACTTTAAATTTAGTCTTAAAAGAATTAATTAAATCAACCCCAAATGAATAATTTTCGTTTTCATTAGGTTATACAATGGGGCACAATATCCTATCCCAAAAGAATATATATATATATATATATATATATATATATATATATATATATATTAATTTAAGAATTAAATTGAAGTTTAAAACTATACTAAAAAACCTAATTGATGTCTATTTCAAATATTCATGAATTAATTTATTATTTAAACTTAATATCCCAATATTTAGTCTTAAAAGAATTAATTAAATCAACCCCAAATGAATAATTTTCGTTTTCTTTTTATACAATCCCCAAATGAATATTATTAGACCAAACTTACAAATCTCTTTTGACTGTGGACACAATTAATCTTGTAAAATAGTTTCTTTCTTGTTTGGGCCACCCCAAATAATATTAAAGAAGGGGATAAAAAGAAAAAGCGCATGTCTACTAAAAAAAAAGAAAAAGAAAAAGCGCATAAACGATAAGCAGGAAAAGTAGAAAACCACGGTGGGTTTAAGACAAACGTCAGAGAGAGAGAGAGTAAAAAACAGGTAAGGGAATGATCATATCTTGGAGTGTCGGCAAACCTTTGGTTGAAAGAATGAAAACTAAAGTTCAAAAATGTTATGGTTGGTTGATTTGTAATGCTTTTAAAATAAAAGAAATGGCATATTCCTTTCTCACTATTTACTTTATAAAATTCCGTACCTTATATCTTTAATTACAACTATTATTCTGTCTTTTCTTGAAATTGTAAATATTATGATTTTGTATTGAGAAAATTACTCTCGTGTTATATGAGGTTAATTTTTTCTTTGACAAACTCTTCAACAATTGTGTAATATTTTATTTTATTTTTTAGGTTATGGATCCATATATTTATATCTATAACATGAGATAACTTATTCGTTTAACATAATATTAATAGCACCCTCTTATATTATAATAAAGTGGATGAGTTGGTATCCATGCATTATAGCTCATTCATTCGGGACAATGATCATAGTACCACCTTTTACGCAAAAATTTATCTGATTGTTATGTCAGGAATTTTTTTTACCAAAATACCACATCACAATTAACTGATCTGACAAGCGGGAATGGACTGGACACGTGACAGCGTTTGAATGGTTAACCATTTTAGCTGAACAGCCCAACAAGAATGACAGAATGCTAGCACGTGACAGAAGTACAGGCATCCTGTACTTTTGCACAGAATGCCTGTACTTTTGTCACGTGTCAGCATTTTGTCCTGGACTGCTCTGCTAGAATGGTTGACTATTCATACGCTGCCACGTGTCAAATCCATTCTTATTTGTCAAATCAACGGGAGTATGACGTGACATTTTGACAAAATTTTTTCCTAACGTAAAAATCCGATAAATTTTTATTAAAGTGATATGAATTTGATCAATCTCCCTCATTCATTCCCTTGGCCTTAGCAAGTGCAAGAGTGGCAACTCTATTATCCATAAACCGTTAGTTGGAACAGAAACAGATTCTTACAGTCAGCGGTTAACGTATTTGTACGATTTAATATCCCAAAAAAACGAACTATTATATAATATTACAGTATGTTGGGTTTTTTTTTTTCTTTTAATTTTTGTATTTTTATGTTGGGTTTTCGGACAGACCGTCGGTGTCGATTAGTGGACTGGTCAGTGGTCACTGTCTTCAACCTAATTAATATAATTTTCGAAGCAAAATTATATTAAAAAAATAGAAAGAGTGAAGAAATATGAAAGCAAAATCCCAACCCCCATGAGAGAACACAGCACCAAGGAAGCACCGTCACTACCATCCAAAGCCACCTAAGAAAATGTCCACAAATATCTGTCTTCTCAACTTATTAGTTTCTAATTCAACCAATGAAGGAAATCGCTTATAATTAAATTCCAAAATACTCTTTATTTACCTTTTTATCACTTAAATCATTCTTACTTTATTTATTTAGTCATTTTACTTGCTTTAAAATCATACGAGTAGTCTCATGTTATCTGTTTATTTATTAAGTGAGTTATAACGCATGACTTTTACAAAAATCAAAATACATTTGTCATCTATAAGACATATATAGGGTGTGCAAGTTAAACGCGCAATGCCAAACTACCAATCATTGATTTTTCAAAAAAAAAAATTGAAGTGTTATTTTTTACATTTTTTTTATATCCCGACACTCCAACACGTATAGTAGAAATTCAAAAAAAAAAAAAGGTTTAAAGAGTGTATTGGATTATGTTCTTAGTTCCAACTATTAGATTGGTTGGATTACGATTAACACTTTATTGGGTTTAATATAAATATTTGGGATATATTATGTTTTTTTCCAAAATTTATTGTTATTATAAGTTTATATTCATTTTTTTGTTAAATTATTGAATATTAAATATAATAGACACTACATAAATTAAATATATTATTTAATATCAAAATGTGTTCTAACGTGTCAAAATTTAATGTTTTTTAAAATTAACATGTCACGATATATCTCGTATTTGTGCTATATAGATGCCAAATATGCATCTTGTGTTGCATTAAAATACACTGATTTTTTTTTTGTACAAATCAAATATAAATATGGGTGATAGTGATACTCAACTAAAACCTCTCAACTACTTTCACCAAAAAAAATAAAAATAAACCTCTCAACTACGTTTCACTCGCATTAAATAAATTAAATAGGCGAAGAGTATTCAAAAGAATTAAAAAAAAAAATGTTTCAAATTTTGAATTAGATCCTAACTACTAAGGCTTCTTAACTGTACATCCTACCTTAAAATAAAAATAAAAAAATAGACAAAATTGATATAAAAAGAATGAAATGTGAGAAGAAGAAAACAGCACCATGGACTCTTAGCTCAGCCAGCCACAGTCCACTGCTCAACCCACTCCTAGAGAGAGAAACTAAATAAAAAACAGTGAAATCTAGAGAGAGAGAGTGAGTGAGTTTGTGTGTGTCTTCCATTCCTATAGTATTGTGTGTGATCATCATTTTAATTTGTTGCATTATTGGGAATTGTATTGTATTGTGTTTGAATTGAGTGAAGAAGAAGATGAGTATGTACGGTAGGGATCCGTGGGGTGGTCCGCTGGAGATTAACGCCACCGACTCCGCCACCGACGATGACCGCAGCCGCAACCTTAACGACCTCGACAGGGCGGCGCTGTCACGTCCACTCGACGAGACACAGCAGAGCTGGTTACTGGGACCCACCGACCAGAAGAAGAAGAAGAAGTACGTCGATCTCGGTTGCATCATCGTTAGCCGCAAGATCTTCGTTTGGACCCTCGGAACCATTCTCGTCTCCGCCTTCATCGCCGGTTTCATAACCCTCATCGTTAAAACCGTACCTCGCCACCACCACAAACACCCTCCACCCGATAACTACACTCTCGCTCTTCACAAGTCCCTCATGTTCTTCAACGCCCAAAAATGTATTATCTTTAACCCTAACCCTGACCCTTCTTCGTAATAATCATAAGAGTAAATACACTTTTTGTTACTAACCAAATTTCACGATCACAGCTTCAATCCCTAACAAATGAAAAAGCTATTCGTGATCATGAGAAATTCAATATGGATCCATTTAATTAAAATCGTGGTTACTTACAAATTCAAAAAACACCTACATTAATCCGACTAAAATTGATCCACTTTTAATTTTTTAGGATCACGAAAAAACTTTTTAAAATTTGTCGAAGCCCGAAAATGATATTTACTCTAATAGTAACGTGTTTTCAATTTCAAAAAAAAATTTAATTGGGTTTTTTTGTGTGTGTTTGTAGCTGGGAAATTGCCTAAGCATAATAATGTTTCGTGGAGGGGTAACTCTTGTTTGCAAGATGGGAAGGCTTCTGGTACTTCATCATCTACCATAAAGGATCTGGTTGGTGGATATTATGATGCTGGGGATGCTATTAAGTTCAACTTTCCTCAATCTTTTGCCATTACCATGTTGAGTTGGAGTGTTATTGAATACAGTGCTAAGTATGAAGCTGCTGGTGAGCTTGATCATGTTAAGGATATTATTAAATGGGGTACTGATTACTTTCTCAAGACCTTCAATAATTCTGCTGATACCATTACCACCCTTGCTGCACAGGTAAAAATCATGCTTTTTTAATTTTTAATATGTTGGATTTATGTAATCAGCCTTTTGCAAAAATGAAATGGGTGTGACAGTTCTCTAGATCCACATAGGATGAGCTTTATGTTTGATTAATTGGATAAGAAGAGAGGATTTAGCTTATACAAATTTGAAATTTTCTCATTTTGCTGCATGTTTGAGAAAATTTGCTATATATGATGGTTGCTTTATTTGACAGGTTGGGATAGGGGATACTTCTGGAGGGAGTACAAGTGAAAATGATCACTACTGCTGGATGCGTCCAGAGGATATTGATTATGATCGACCAGTGACTGAGTGTAGCAGTTGCTCGGATCTTGCGGCAGAAATGGCTGCTTCCTTAGCTGCTGCATCCATTGTTTTCAAAGACAACAAAGTCTATTCGAAGAAGCTTGTACATGGTGCCACCACGCTCTTTAAGTTTTCAAGGGAACAGAGAGGCAGATACAGTGCAGGTAGTTCAGAAGCTGCGATATTTTACAATTCCACTACCTACTGGGATGAGTTTGTTTGGGGAGGCGCTTGGATGTATTACGCCACTGGGAATTCCTCATACCTTAAGCTTGCTACTACTCCTGGCCTGGCAAAGCATGCCGGTGCCTTCTGGGGAGGCCCTGATTATGGGGTATTTAGCTGGGATAACAAGCTTGCTGGTGCTCAGGTAATTTTCTTAGAGATTCTTTATCATAACATGCTCAATTTGATTTGGTTTGTGGTTTGTAAATTATATTAACATCAACTGACAACAGCTAGAAGTTAAAAGTCTTTTTCGTTTTCTTACCAGAATTGATATGGAATAAATCTTTGGTACTACTGTTGTACCAAATATTCAGTGCATCCCACCAACGAAAATATTACATGTCAGCTAATTTTTGTTTTTTTCTGTCAAATTTTTTTGCTCTCCTCTGATGTGTATTGCTCTCATTGATGAGATGCACTAATCTTGGTATAATAGTAGTATCAAAGATTTATTCATTGATATGATGAATTTATAAGTGCTTTTTTGTTTGCTTTTTCATTTTACAAGAAGACATCCATCTGAAAAAATCATCATAGTTGCCTGACAGCTGTGGTGTTTCTGGTAGCTTCTGTATGCAGTTTCAATACTCCGTCCTTAAGCTGCAAAACTGAGTTTTCTGGTGTCTGTAGACTGAAATTTTCATGGGAGAATTATTATTTAGGAAATTCCTGGTAAATGTTACCTTACTGCTTTGAAACAAATAACCAAACATGTTGTTAATTAAGTCTTCATATGATTAACCCATTAACCACTCTTTGTACATTTTTAAATTGTTTGGTTAATCCTTCCTGAATTGGAATTATTTTTTCCAGAAATTCTTATATTTTAATTCTATCAAGTTTCATTTATCATATTTTTGTGTGATTGCAACTGATTCTTGGATAGTATTTGCCTTTGTATGTGCCATAAGCTCTGCTATGTGATGTTTTACTGCTTTTAACAACTTCCCCCCCTTGACTATAGACAAATTGGTGTTTAGAGTTGTATATCAATAATATTTTTCTCAGTTCAACTCTACACTTTAGCCTTTACTCATTATTCCTCTTCAACTCTCTCTCTTCTGGCCTTCCCAGG
This sequence comes from Gastrolobium villosum, assembly GCA_032173675.1. Lineage (NCBI taxonomy): Eukaryota > Viridiplantae > Streptophyta > Magnoliopsida > Fabales > Fabaceae > Gastrolobium > Gastrolobium villosum. The sequence goes on along the minus strand of JAVKPL010001853.1, from coordinate 22,109 downwards.
ATGTTCCCTTTCAAGTGGATCTTAATATCACGCGATTTAGTGTCATTTGACTAATTTGATAATGTAATCTTGTATTTAGGTTCTTCTGAGTCGTTTGAGGTTGTTCTTGAGTCCTGGGTATCCATATGAAGAAATTTTAAGAACATTTCATAATCAAACCAGCATAGTCATGTGCTCCTACCTACCGGTGTTCACAAGCTTTAATAGAACCAAAGGTAACAATTCTTCCTTCGAACATTTTCACTGAGCACTGGAATTAATGATTTTCCAATTTCTATTCTGATGCAAATGTTGGTATTTTATGCTCCCAGGAGGCTTGATTCAATTAAACCATGGAAGGCCTCAGCCTCTCCAATATGTTGTCAATGCTGCCTTTCTGGCTGCCGTATACAGTGATTATCTTGATGCTGCTGATACACCCGGATGGTATTGTGGACCTAATTTCTTTTCAACTGATGTTCTCCGTGACTTTGCCAGGACCCAGGTGTGTGATATTCTGCTCCTTTTAAGTGAGACATTTCTGGGATCCAACTCTTCCTCGCATAATGAACTCACAATGGGCTAATTTATCATTTTTCCCTTTCGTGGGTGTTTTTGCAGATTGATTACATCCTTGGGAAGAATCCTCGAAAAATGAGCTACATAGTAGGTTTTGGTAATCATTATCCAAAACATGTCCACCATAGAGGTGCTTCTATACCAAAGAACAAGGTTAAGTATAACTGTAAAGGTGGATGGAAATGGAGGGACTCACCAAACCCGAACCCAAATACAATCGTTGGTGCCATGGTTGCTGGTCCTGACAAGCATGATGGCTTCCATGATGTTCGTACAAATTACAATTACACAGAACCAACTCTTGCTGGAAATGCTGGTTTAGTAGCGGCACTTGTGGCATTGTCAGGTGACAAAAGCACAATGATTGACAAAAATACCATTTTCTCTGCTGTTCCCCCAATGTTTCCTACACCGCCACCACCTCCGGCACCATGGAAACCATAAGGCGTGATGCCATTTGTTTTCTTTTTCCAGCAAGTACCCCAAATGACTTGAGTGCATTGATAAGTTCTGTTATTTTGTATCAACTGGAAGATCAAGGTAATTTTGAAGACAAAGGGCATGGGGAAATGGAAGTAGAGCACGGCCTTGCGAATCTAGTTGGCTGCGGCCAATGATCGACTCAAGATTAGCATTTAGAATTGATAAAGTGTTCTTGAGAGTGTCTCTTTGTTTGATTTTTTTGTGATATACATAGTATATATGTATCAAAGTCAAATCTTGTATTCTTTAAACATGGAAACTGAACAGCTTGTAATTGTTTGACAGTTTCATATAATGGTTTTACAGATTTACTCGAAGCTTTCTCTTTTCTTCTACCTGTATTTAAAACTTTTTCTTGTTGAGCCTGGATTCTCCCTTCTTCATTCTATTTTGGAAGATAGACATTAAGCTGTTCTAAATACTGTGCCAGTGGATCTAACATAGTTGTAGCTGCTAGAAATCATCATGCTCCTTATTTGGACGGTAGCGTGCCTGAAATAACCGTTGTTTTTTATATACTTTGAACACCATAAAAAGGAGAGTAGGAGACAAGTATACCCAAAAAAAAAGGAACAAGGACACGCCACTCACTCTGACGACAATGGCACACCTCGTGTTTCAGGATGAGAATGATGTTGCCCTTTCCATTAAATATATGTAAGTTTTTTTTTCCCTTAAAATAAATAAATAAATAAAATATAAATCTCTACACTTCACAATTTATAGATTTATTTTTGTTTCTTAATGTGGATGTGTAAGGTGTTTATATGTTTGGTATATGGACATCATGGGTGTGAAACAAGCTATCTTATTTTATTAGTCAATCCTTCACACTACACGTGACAAGCACTCTAGAATCTTGTTCCCCTTTTTATGCCAACTTCATTGAGCTGTGTATACCTTGATGCCTTGGCAAACATTCCTTGCTTGCTGTCTGGTATACATTAAGTCTGCAGAATATGGTTTCCTTGACTCCCATCACTTTCAGACCAAATATATATATATTAAACAAAAAAAAGAATAGTCATAAACTCATCACTCTATCAAACTATAGTGCTAACAAAACATGGCAGAAGAACTGAACCATTCTCTGGAATATACACCAACATGGATTGTCGCAGCTGTTTGCTCCATTATAGTTTTCATCTCTCTTGGTGTTGCGCGTGCCCTTCACCGGCTTGGAAAGGTAAACTAATACATATCATTGTTTTCATCTCTCTGTGTTGTAGGGGACACATGATGTTATTGATAAGCTGGTTTTAAAGCCTTCGAGGAGGGGCTTGAAATTAGACCACCTTGGCTAAAACAAGTTTTGTTCACATGTTCATATAAGGTTATTCAAGAAACAGTAAGCTTAAGGAGACAATGTAAGGCTATTAATATTAGTATTTTGGTTCCATGACAGCAAGCATAAGCAATGCAAGACTACAGTAACTGTATATATATAACGTGATTCGTTCATGATGAGTTGTTTGTTGGGTTGCATGTTACAGTACTTGAAGCACAAGAAGCTGAATGCATTAAATGAAGCCTTACAAAAATTGGAAGAAGGTAGTTTCTTTTATAAGTTTGAATTTGATTCATAGTCAAGTACAAAGTTTTATTATATGATGTGTTGGCGCATCATATAATCTTTTTATGCTAACATTTTGACCTGTAAAGAATATTATTCTGACATTAGTGTAATCTAATTCCTCAAAGAATGAAATTACCAAATAAGTGACAGCAAATCCAAAGACTCCGGATTGAGTCTTCTGAAGAAAGAAAGTAAATATAAGTAATAGCTGTATTTTTAAGTGGAAAACACAATCTTTGCACTCAATTGCTATTGAATTTTACATGATACTTTTTCTGTAGATGACCATTCTTATATGATTCTTTAGCCTAATCAGTGTGTGCCTTATGCTTTCACCAGAATTGATGGTTTTAGGGTTCATTTCCCTTCTATTAACCGTCTTCCAAGGTCCAATAAGCCATTTTTGCATCCAACCTAAGTTTGCAACCAAAATGCTTCCGTGCAAGATGCCTCATGGGTCTTCAGAAGGTCCAGAGCATGACCAGATTTACTATGATACTATAATCAATAGAAGAAGGCTTTTTTCTACAGAAACTGGTGCAGGGCATTGTAGGCAACAGGTAATAGCTAATAATCTTATTTTGATTTATTAAAGTTGCTATTACGTTACTAACAGACTATTTTGGAATCCTGAAAACTTGAAAAAATAACTATTTAGTCCAGATAATTGAAAACTCAGATTATAATCAATATTGGATAATAGATCAATAAAAATGAAGGAAAGCGTACCCTTATTTCGTAATAATATTTGCATTCACAAAAAAATTATTTTATAATACATTCCATTCTTTTTCCTGTGCAGGGGAAGGTTCCATTGTTATCACTAGAATCACTACACCAACTTCACATTTTCATCTTTGTATTGGCCGTTGTACATGCACTATTCTGTGTCACCACAATGATTCTTGGAGGTGCAAGGGTAATAATAAATTGGTGATATGATACTGGTTGAAGCTGATATATGCTTAGTGCTTACTAGTAAAATAATAGTCCATTCATGATTTGCAGCATAATGGTGTTTAATTTTACCTTGTGTAGATGCGCCAGTGGAAGATCTGGGAGGACGGTATGAAAAAATCAAGAGGTATGAATCTGAAACTCTAGATAATCTATATATGAGAAAATGAAAAGAATTATCTTTTTAGATTCTAACATTCTAGCTTTTTCTCAGGTGCAGGTCAAAGTCACCATGAGTTCTTCAAAAAACATTCCAAGGGACATTGGAAAAAAGCAGCTGTTGTTGGTTGGCTTGTAAGTCTTGGAATTCTAAATGTGGATTTTCTTCAAAACCTTAGTCTTCTTTCAACTTTAACCTAATAGTATGAAGTATGCCTGCTTGAAATGGATTGAATGAACTAATCCATTATCATGGAAGATATAGGCTAACATGTTGTATTTGAAAAAATAAAATAAAATGAGAATGTTATCCTTACTAGATGGGCATTTTTCTGATGCAGATGTCATTCTTTAAGCAATTTTATGGCTCTGTTACAGAATCTGACTACCTTGCCCTGAGGCATGGATTTATCAAGGTTATGATCCGGTCATATAGTATATACTTAATCTCTTGGAGAATAATTATTTTCATCATGTGGACATAAAATAAATTATATTACATGTAACCTTTTCCAGAAACACCACCCAAATGAGCCTGATTATGATTTTCACAAGTACATGACGCGTACACTTGAAGTTGACTTCAGAAAAGTTGTAGGCATAAGGTGAGAGTTTGAACTTGTTTATCTATTTTAGTTTATTGTAAGAAAATGTGACTTATAAGCCAACCATTCTTAATTGTTTCACCTACCATAGCTGGTACCTGTGGCTCTTTGTTGTGCTGTTTTTGCTGTTGAATCTTGAAGGTAATACCTTGGGTCCTGCTTAGCAATATTCAATCAAACGATGGTAGTTTTAAATCTACCTACTTATGAGTTTACTATGCAGGGTGGCACACTTATTTCTGGTTAGCCTTTTTACCATTGATAGTAAGTGACAATTCTTTCCAAATGGATATTTTGTTAACATTACTAATGAAGAATGAGATATTAGTAAGACTTATATTCAGCTTTCTTATGTAACAGATTCTACTTCTTGTGGGGGCAAAGTTAGAGCACATAATTGCTCGTTTGGCCCAAGAGTCAAGAGCAAACATTGAAAAGGAAAGTTACCCCACACATGTGAAGCCATCAGATGATTACTTTTGGTTTGGTCGTCCAGCTCTTGTCCTTGACTTACTTCACTTCACTTTGTTTCAAAACTCTTTTGAGATTGCATTTTTCTTCTGGATTTTGGTGAGCATTTACACTATAAACTTCCCTTTCAAATAAAACCAAATAGAACTTTCAACTGTGCTTTTTACTGTTAGAAAAAATCAATACAGAATTGAACCTTAGTCACTTTAATTAATAATTTTTCTAAGAGCAAGTATTATCCCCTATGCAGTGCACGTATGGATTTGATTCTTGCATTATGGAGAAAATAGCCTACATCATCCCAAGACTTATAATGGGGTAATATTCTTTTAAAATGAAAAACAGAAAAATCATAACATACTTTTGCTCAAGCTATATATTGCTGCTCAGAACAATTTGCTGTATTCTCTTCTCATTGCTTGGTGGTAATGTTATGCAGTGTAATTGTTCAAGTGCTTTGTAGTTACAGCACTTTGCCTCTATACACTCTTGTAACTCAGGTTAGATAATCTAAGGACATGCCTACTCCATTAGATTCATGAAAGCTCTTCGAAAGCACAATATAAGTTTTGATCAAAACTCTCATATGTTTGTCTTCTTTGGTTTAATCTTCACTCAATGGGAGCAGATGGGCGATGCGCCAAAGGAAACTTCTAGTGAGAAGGTGGAATCATCTGAAGGTGACTCCCCGGATTCAAGGAAGACCACGTCCAACAAAATGACCAAAGAATCAACTCAACATGCTCAAAGTGATGAACAAGCAATAATAGTGGTGGAAGATGCAACAACATCTACAATAGAGCTTCCCCGCATTGTCCAAGCTCCCTTAGAGAGACATAATGTATACAATATTCACTAGCATGAATTCATCATGATTGTAGAGGAATGAGCATCAATACAAAGATTGAAAATAACATCTAATATAGTATGAGTTCATCATGATTGTAGAAGAAAGAGTGCAAATACAAAGGTTGAAAACAATACTTACTTTGGTTCTTAATAAAATAAAAAAAGGATGTGAGAGTAGATTGTGGTTTGAGATTCTGATGCTGTGTCATGTCTGTCCAACTTAATGGAGTGTAGATAGAAGAGTGTTTTACCAAATAATGGTAAGTCACTTGACGCTAGGGGGAACTGAGTAGGTGAAAGTGAGAGCATGTGTTTGATCCTTCCCAATATTATATTTGGGAGGGGTTTAAAGCCTTAATCTCAGAATCCATCCCGAATCGGACTAGTCGTGAAACGATGAATTATTTAAGAATTAGATTTGATTTGTAAATGAAGTTCTTTATTTAGAAAGTTATAAGTTAAGCATTGATTTGATTATGAAATTATTTTTATTTAAGTTGTTTATAAATAGAAATATGCTCAGCGCTGGTTGGATTTAAGTGGGTTTGATTTGATTTTAGTTTTGATTGATAAAATTAATATTATTGTCCCTATCATTTAAGCTAGGATAAGTAAGGAAAATAAAGTACTTTACCAAAAAAAAATGTTAATTCAATTCAACTTTAATGTATTACAATCATAGAAGGAAAGGTAGGCATAAAACTCAAGACAAACCACAGCAAAAAATTGTAGTTGGTGCTAAGTGTATTGTCTGCATGAAATATCAACTCATTAATAGTACAGATCCAAAGTTAATATAAAAGCAAGACAGATTCTACAATACAATTCTTTTATTACAACGAAAGTTATTTAGTTACTCAAGTAAGGCAACACTTACATGCTTTCTAGTGTATAGTGTAAACAATTTTTTACCAAAACAGGAAAATTTAAACTCTGATAATATCATGATAAATACTCTTAATTTATTGTTTTTAAAGTCAGTTAAAATAGACATATGCTTAATTTAGTTTAAAATACATCATAACATTAACATATTAAAATTCAAAATTAAGAGATTGTTCACTTTAAAGGAATTTTTCTGACTTAATATTACCTATCACTTATTATGTTTGCCCAATTGGTTAATTGAAATTGAAATGCGTTGGTGGATTTGCATAGGCTTACAAAGAAACGGAATAACCACTTTTGCTTTTCTGTCTTACATGCTCATTCAGTAATTACATGCCTAAGAGGGAAAGTATATCATATATGTATCTAGCTTATACCAAATTTTAGATACACCAATATACACTATGAATCTATGATAAATTTGATGAGAAGCCTTTCAATGGGAAGGCTTCTCCATCTCAATAGTAGCATTCCTAGAAACAGATGCAGCTTCCTCATTGTCTTCTGCTATTTTGAGTTCATTCAAAGTCCTTTTTGCATAAACAGTGAAGGCAATAGTGGTAACAACAGCAATTATGAAAGAAACAATGTTGTACACAATTTCCACAGTAGTCAAGTGGTGCTTCCCATACTCTGCGTCCGCCAAGGTCTTTATTAGTCGACCACTGCTCAAAATTGACCACCATTAACAAATGAGAAAAATAAAGAAATAAATCTATTAACAAAGATTAATAAAGAAAACAAGTTATAGGTTCAGTCATGTTTGGTTCTCATATTCATACATGTCCTACTCAAACAAATTTTGTATAAGTTTGTCTCTGACCAATTTGTTCTCCAACCCCACAATGGTCAAAGTAACATGTTCTCTTTACCATATTCTAATAATATTTTTTTTTTTCTTTCCGGACAATTATTGTTTATTTCCTTTGACTTTTTCATTTTATTTTGCTTGGAATGTGAAATGAGAATTATAAAACCCATTCTAATAATCTTTTTTTCTTTCCGGACAATTCTTGTATATTTCCTTTGACTTTTCATTTTATTTTGCTTGGAATGGTAGGAGGGGATAATATCTCAAAAAATTATCAAATAAGGACAATGTTTACTCAAAATTAAAGATTATTCATCCCTTTCCAACCCCTCCATTGGTCTAGCAGGCCATCCCCACCCCCACTCCCACCCCTCCCAAAAAAAAAGGATTTTTTTTTAGAAAACACTATTTTTACTTGTTAGTTATTTTGAAAAAATATGTAAATTTATTAACTTGTCCCTCAAGAAAAATCTTTTAGCTCCACCTCTGCCTCCATTCAAACATACCCTAAAGGGCAAATAAAAAAGAACGAACCTGTAGATGTAGAGGAAAGCTTCTGGCACCATTCCTGCTATTGATCCACATAAGTACGGCCAAAACCTCATATTTGTCACTACTACAGCATAATTGAATATAGTATAGGGAAAAGGTGAAATTCTAAACAGAGCAACCACTTGAAATTGATGGAACCAGCCCCCTTCCCCGGCAAGCCTAATCATTGCGGCATTCCGGGGCCATCTCTTTAACCATTGCTGCACAATATAGCAATAAGGATCATAAACAGAAAGTTATAAACTACTTAAAAAAAAAAATCAACACTGAATTTAAGAAGACTTGGCTTGTGACCATACGAGAAACAAAATGACTTACATGAATGCGGTGACGGAACACTAGTCCAATTAGGTAAGGGAGGACCATCCCAATAGTTGTTCCAACCATAATTATAACCAAGCCAAGGCCATAACCAAACATCATCCCAGCCAACCACATGGAAGGGGCAGAAGGTATCAAAAATACTGGGAATAAAGCCAGAGAAGCAACTAGTACAAGGGCCAGAACTGGACGGCCAAAGGCAGTAGCTTCCCATGCCATCATTGGGTAAAGAAGCTACAAAATATGAATTAATGTAAGCCATTCCACAAGAATTATAATAGGCAATAGCAAAAATATCAATGTTTAGGTAATTCCCCAATCCCTTCAAGTTTATTATCATAAGGTATTTCAAGATATAATGCTCATAAGGACTTTCAAATATCTGCAAACAAGGGAAAATGAAAAAAAAAAAAAAAAAAAAAAAAAAAAACAGGGGGGAAGGGGACAGTGAGGAAGCAGAAATTCCTTCTGACTTGCAGGAAAAGAGTCCTAGCTATTACTTTATTGAATTTCATCTATGGAACAACAAACTAGTTAGCTGTCAAGTCAAATACCAATGGTGTTATATTTAAAAATCCCAGTATTTCTACTAATCTAAATAATGTCACGCTGATAATATGAGATCAGATATCAATTCAGTTCCCCAAAAAACTCTTCATCACATTGGATAAAACTTAAAAGCATAGTATACTGTGGACTGATGCCATGTAATTTATGTGAAGCGGGAGAGAGCACAGAGCTAGTAGCTCTTTAAACTAATAACCAAATACATAAAAACCCGATGCCAAGGAAAATGCCAAACTTCAAATATCATTTTCATCTAAAATATTTCAGTTGAAGTAGTTAGGAGCCTGAAAGTGACACAGGAATGCCATAACTTTATCAATATCAAATAATCAATGATAGCCAAACAACACCATATTGGTTAATTTCTGAATAAGAATTGTGAAGCCCACATACCCAGTGATAATTGTAAAGTAAGAGGAAGTACCTTTTCAAAAACAAATGGCACCACCCACTTTACTAGAACAAAAACAAGTATAACAATGACAAAGCACCATAAAAAGGTTTTCATCCACCACCAGAAAGATTCAATTCTTGATTCTGCTTGAGGCTGTAGCATTTCAGTTTCAACAGCGCTCGGTTCATCAGACATGACAAGTCTAACATATTCACTATTCCCCTTCACATGATGACCTGAGATTGCACGTTTTTCCATCTCCTTTGATGATTCTGGTGTCATCATTGAGATGCCAGAGGGCTATGAAATGAAACAAAAGCAGGACATAAGCAAGCATGAAGCTGAAACTATGATTCAAAATTCAAAGTGCATATCTGATTCTACATACTTAAATTGAGCAAGAACGATCAGATGGCACAAGCAAAATTTATCTTAAAGAATAAGACAAGGAGTTCTCTAGCCATATTGCAGGCAACTAACATTCACAATTTCACATTACATGATAACAGAGATGACAGCTAATAACCAAATAGAAAAACAAGGACGCTGAAGAAGATAAATGAACAAGTCTTCTAATTATATGCAGGTGAAGAATTATGGACGACTTTGACAACAAGTGTAGAGTTCCTGAAACTGAAATCCAGTAGGGTCTACTCCTGTTTGAAGATACTACAAGGCAAAGAGGAGCAAAACATAGCAAGCAGGCTATAGAAGTAACTATGAGTGGTAAATGCCTTTTATCCTATGGACAGAATAATTTTTCCTTAAGCATAATATTGAACAAATTGCCGGTTTCCCAAGTGTCGTTGGTTTAGAGCATGTCTTTCAATTAGGAAGATCTCGGATCGAAACCGGCGTACAATTAAAAGATTGAATGAGTTAGAAGTGCATGCAGATAGCAACGCTGCCATCCTATCTACATTTGATAAAACCATATTATGATAAAACTGTCACTATTTAGACCGTCAGAACTGCATATAGACTAAGCTATTCCACTTAAGTCAGGGGCAATGGAATTTAACCTAAGAAAGCAATGTTGGGATTGGGAGGCTATTCAGAAGCTATATAATATCCTAAGCAAAATAGAATTTATGCACGTCTGCTATAAAAAAACATCCATAAATAAAAGGCTCTGTGATTGGAAAATTTCAATGACTGCAAATAGCCCTTAAAAGCCTTTTTCCCCCCTCCCTTTTTGGTACATAGATCCTTGTTCTCACAATTTAAAAGAGCCCTCAAGAACTTACTCAATGGCCTTCTATTCTAAGAGGGGGAAACCTACAGAAAACTTCAGAGCCCTTAAGAAAACCTAAAACAAAATAAAAAAATCTTTATCCTGAGTCGTGACTAATCAAACAAACCAGAACAACACATTAAGAAAAAAATGGCATTTACCTCTCTAATCACTTGAGAGCCCTCACTAGCTGCTCTTTACCAAAACTTGAAAAGTTTTAAGGCAAAATTTCCCAAACTAAAGAAAGGTTTCTGTGAACTAAACCAGTGCCTTAAACATTAAATCACCATAAACATCACGTGAATTAACTTTTCCAGTTCAATAAATTAGAAACTTAAAAATCAAAGTCGCCTCCACCACTCAACGTCCTCAATAAATGATAAAAAAAAACTTTAATTTTTTTTTTTTCTTTTTTTGGGGCCATGGAAATTAAAATAAAATAAAATCTCCTTAGAAATCATAGAACTTACCAAGAAGAAGAAGAAGAGTGTGTTGTAATAAGCTGAGATAAAAGAAAGCTTCCAGTCCACAGAACCTTGGCCGGAGAGAGGCCCGTCAGCGGAAGTCGCCGGCCACCGCGCGCGGTGGAAGAGCTGGTTCAAACGCGCTTCAACTTCAACGCGCAACCCAACAAAATCAGAAATCCTTAGCCTTCACGAACGTATTATTTTCAAAGTTCAAATAAACCAAACATTTCACCTTTGTCTTATTATATTATATTATTGTTTTTATTTTCTTAAATAAAGTTTATTTTGAAAAGAACCATTTATATTATTTTATTTTGTTTTTGAGAAAGAGGGAGAGAAAATGTGAAACTTGCATGGTGCTTAGCTTTTGAGACAAGTAAATAAGAGTGGATGTGGATGGATGCAAGTTCCATGATGCAAACCCATCATGATGTCAGTGTTCATAAACCTTGTCAAACTTTATGGTATAATAAGGAATTTAGGTAAGTTTTATTAAATTATATGTTTAATTAAGTATTGTCAAATTTTATGGTATATGAGGAGTTTAGGTAGGTTGTAATAGGTTATATGTTTAATACTTTAATTAAGTCTTGTCAAGCTTTATGGTATACTGAGGAATTTAGGTAGGTTGTATTAGGTTATATGTTTAATTTTTATCTGTAAAAAATAAAAAGAAACTTTATAAAATTTGTATAAAATGGTTGTGTTTATTTCTATTTAGATATAATTTTATGATATAAAAAATTATGTTAACCGGGGCGGCATTGATATACAACAATTGCCAAATAAAGTTTTTAAATTATTTTACTATGTTTTTGCACATTTTTGTTTTAAGTATGGGATAAACTAATTTTATGTTGAAGGGGATAGTTTTTTTTTTATATGGGTGGCACAAGATTAAGGTGGGTTCCATTTTTATTTTTTATTTTTTAGTGGGACCCACATTAAGTTTATCTCACAACATGAGGAATACTCTGTCATGTAACATGAGATTAATTTATTTCTTTAAGTATTCATGTGTTATTGGTCAAATAATAAATGAGATTTGATTTTTTAAATTATTTTACTATGTTTTTGCACATTTTATTAAAAAAGAAAATTAAAAAAAAAGTTTTACACGCAAATCAAATAATAACATATGTAATTAGGGAAAAAGGTTTTCCTATAATAAATATGTTATTAGGGAACTTTGTTTAATTATTAGGTTTTATAAGAGTTATGTTATAGGAAAAGTGTTTGTGTTATGTTATAGAGATTCGTTTTGCGTGTCATACACACGCTATGTGAGTGTAGAAATTTTTTTCAATGTTTTTGTAGATGATAAACCCTTAATTATTTGGTGGTGTCTACATTCAAGAAGAACACGCGCTGAACAAACTTGACTTTGACTCGTTTGTGAGTCATACACACGCTCTGGACGCGTGCATATATATATATATATATATATATATATATATATATATATATATATATATATATTCATTGGTCCTATCGTTTTATTTTAAATAAATTAGTTTCTAGAAGTTCAAGTTGAAAGGATTGATTTTTCACTTTTCCTTCTCTCTTAGATTATCTTCAAAATTATTAGTTATTACTATCCATTTTATTATGGTGATTATTAGTAATTGAATTACAATTGGTATTAAACCCAAAATTAGAAAATAATAATAATTAATGAGATTTGGTACATAAGTTTAACGATGAAATGATAGATTATCCTCCTGTTACATCATGAGGTTACCCAAAATAACAGTTTTTTGAATACAAGCATTTAATCATATTAATACGTCATTATAAGAGTTTCACTTTTTAAATAACTATTATTAAATTAATTTTTTTTAGCAACTATGTTAATATGATTACATGATAGTGCATTGGTGTTATGAAAAATGAAGTTTCTCCTTTGTGGTACCGTTAGGTGAGTAATTGAGATATGAAGTGTAATGAGATTGAACACCATAATTATGCGATGGCCAACGAAGGTGCCACGCAATTGTCAAATTAAAACTTATTGTAATAGACAAATAATAGAAAACAAAACACATGATACTCTTCACATGCCTGAAAGTTCAGCTGTTATCTGATTCTATTTTCGTTATTTTTCCAAGGGTAAAGTGTGTATCATTTAAAATGATGTAAAGTTGTGTCATTTTAAGAAAGAGAAAGAGATAGATAAAGGAGGATAGAGAATTGACAAAAAAAAATAAAGATGTGAGTCTCACCTCTTTATAAGAGTGAAATAATATAAGTTGTGTCATTTAAAATGAGAAACACTTTTCTCTTGTGCAACAAAGCTTTTCAACCTTTCGTCTCGCCCATTGCATAGAATGTTCTTCTTGAACTCATTAATTAGCTGGTGAAATGCACGCTTTTTATATTTTTAATGTATGATTAAATTATAATTTAGCATGATATACATATAAATAGAACATGTTATAATTTTAAACCCTTTGATTTGATAATATTTTATTTTAAAATTATAAAGAAAAAACGATAAGTTTTTTAGATTAGTCAAATTTTGTATAAAATAAAAACTCTGAATTTATTAATTATTATCTATGACAATTGAATTTGACATCAAAGAAGACGATTGATTAGTCCAATATCAATTAGGCTGAATCACATACAATTGGATCTAGTCCAGTGGCATAATTGGACCTCTACTAGAATGGATGACACAAGAGGATGTCTCCTCGTGATGATCTATATAACTTTATAGAATGCTATACGAAATGTAGGATTTGAGATAGAATGTTTTGATTGGCCGGGACAATTGGAGATACCTAGAAGGTACTCCGACACTTAAATCAATATATAAGTTAGGAGCTTTGTTCAGATAGAATGGATCATCATACCCGAGTTTCTAGCCTCTATTTATAAAGTGATGGTTTGTCTTAGGGGTGTAATTAGGCCAGGGCAGAGCATGCTTTGACTTTCATGGCCTAGGCCTACACACAAAAATGTTGAGTCTATCTGGCCTATAAGCCTATCAAAGACTTAATTTAAAGTTCAAGTCTGCCTTGTTATTAAAAAAGAAAAAGCCTACATGGCCTATGAGGCCTTTTAGGCCTACCATATTTCAAATTAAATTAAAAAAAATGAAATATCGCATTCATTAAAAAATATTTTTAGCATGTGTCCAAATTATTAAAATTCTACAACAGATTTTTTAACAAGAACACATATTATAAAAATTCATGACAACAAATAAATATTAAATATTAGGTTAGGTTATCTAACTTTTAGAATAAATAAATAAATATATAAAATATTTCTTTATTTAAATATTAAACTGGCCGACCTACAATCTAAAAACCCAGGCATTTTATTTTCAGCCTACAGCCTTGTTTCTAAACAAGCTCATCTATAAGTCTTAACTTGTTCTACTTACCTCGCAGGCCAGGCCATAGTCCCCAATAGGTTGGCCTGACCCATTTACACTCTTTTGTCCTACTTATGTCGTCACAGTATGGCTACATTCAATCTCATTGGTGTTTAGAAATGGCTCTTGCAGGTTATGTCGTGTGCATGATGTCTATTATAGGCTAGGCTACGTCTTATAGGTGTAGTTGGAATCAAGTGTTTATCCCTTAACCATTCACTATTAGAGTTGCTATAGACTTTTGAGCTACTGATGCCGTGTGTCATACGAGATGATCACATTTTCTTAGCTTTGAAGTCTTATTTGTTGGGCCCTTTGAACCCTTAATCAAATGGGTCTTATATCCCGCGTGTGAATGGTTATGACCTTTAATAGTTAAATAAATGATAATAAACTTTATTCTAAATTTTAAAAGAAAAAATATAAAAAATAAATAAATAAAACAAAAGGAGCATATTATATCTCTCTCTTATCCAATTAGCAATAAAAAACTACAAAATAAAAACTATTTATATCATAATTAAAATCGGAGAAAGATAGACCATTTCTCATAGATAAAAATAATTTGATATGTTACCACAAAAAAATATATCACCTTTACAACCAACAATAATCATGAATTCAAAGTTAATCTAAGGGTTATGACTTATTCAAAATTATTGGATCATATTTATTAATTAATTATTAATTCTCATTAACTCCAATAAATCATAACCGTTAGATTGACGGAAATCAACAGTAATTAGGTTGGTGGTAAAGGTGATATAGTGGTAAGTATATCTTATCTTCTCATAGATAAAAATAATTTGAATATGTTTGTAATATCATTAAATGTAAATATATCCTAAGGAACTATCAACAATAATCATGAATCAAAGTCAATTCAAATTCAATATCATTTCTCAATCTTCACGAAAGAAAATGAATGCAATTAGGAAATATCTCTCAACAGAGTACTTTGATTTGTCGCATATTTCCAAGGACTTTTCCTTTTCTCTGTTCTATGAACTAGAGTTCTATCGTTATAGTCAGAATTGGATATACTATTTTTTTTTTACATTTATCGTCTTTATTTTTATCCCCAAGGAGGGAGCGTTACCTTTTAAGAGCCATTTGATTGAGAGGGATATATTTTAGAATTACATGAAACTCATATTGGGAATCCTAATTATTTATATTTGGTACAAGCCTACAAGGATTCTTAAAATTTTTATGGGAAAATGAAATTTCTGGAAATTAAAATTGTTAATAAGAATCCCATGAAATAATACCGTGGCAGTATTCTTGGATTTTAGTGAATTTTTTTTACAAAATTTATAGGACATAAATAATCATGCTTTAATATTTTCATGACTTCAATAGGCTCTCTTCTTAATGATTTGTGGTTACTCTAATTTGAAAACGATCAAATTCTTTTGGAAAATTTTGATTCGATATCCAATAATGCATTTTAACCCTTTTGTGGCATATCAAAAAAAAATAATAATAAAAAATTCACCAAAGTTTAATTTTGTAAAATTAGCTATATAAAATCAGGAAACTTAAGTCAATATTTCTGAGAATATTTTAGCCTATCAAAAAACTATTTGATAACATTAATGCAAAAAAAATAAAGAGGTAGGATCCTTTGACACCAGTGTCAAATTTGAAATTTGACACCTTATCTGAGAGTCATTAGATAAAAAAGATCAATGGTGACACATACTTACAAATCAGAGTCGTTGATTTTTTTTTGATCTAATGACTCTTAGATGATGTGTCAAATTTCAAATTTGATACTGATACCAAAGGATCCTACCTCAATAAAAAATTCACCTTCCCAGCATATTCATGAAAATCATAATTTCCATTAACAAAACTTTTTCCCTTTACCAAATACCCCTCTAGACGGTCAAGAAAGCGTTGAACTATTGGGTCGTAAGCTCAACTATCTCATTTTCTAGCTACAGTTCTTGTCAGTTCAAAAAAATTAGGGAAAATGACCCAGAAAGATTCATCAGTTATGTAACTTCAACAATTGTTCTTTACCATTGTCCCCTTAGTCCAACAGCTTCAACAGGCTTAACTTTACAATAATAATCCCACAAGATTTGCAGCACAACCGATATATCAGTTTTAAGACTCGGAGTCCATAACCTATCAGAAGGACCTGAGTCAAATTTCTTGATCAACATACCTTGAAATCATCGTAAATTATGATCGTACGGACAGTAAGTAGCAAGGAAAGCATGGGGAATCAGGGCTGCAAAAAGTCACGACAATTTGACGCAAATTTGTATATCTCTTTATTTGCAAAATGGGCTTCCAGTTGATAGAGTGTAATACATAACATTAAACTTACATAAAGAATCAAAGAGAAGAAACCTAGAGCAAAAAGAAACAGAGAATTTCAAAAAATAAAATAAAATAAAAAGAAGCAAAAATCTAAGCTTCTGACTGGGCTCTGGCCAAAAAATAAAAATTGGGTTGTAATGTAAGACTCTCTTCATTATGGATTAAAGAGCTTCCGGAAAGGACCATCCTTCCTGTCTTTGGCAGCTTCAGTTAGAGCTAGGAAGCGCTTGAACCCTGTGGTGGCAGCTCCTCGTCCAAGTGCAGCAGCCCTAGTTAGCACATCCTCCCGGGAAGCGACGAGTCCAACAGCAGAGGGACTGGGTACCACAGGAGCTACTGGGGGAGCTGGCACAATTGTAGCTGTAATCTGTGTTTGCTTAATTCCAGGCCCATGTTTGTTGAAGTCATCAAGTATACTCTGTTGATCACCTTTTTTAAGACCCTGAAATGAAAACACAATGCACACTCATCCCAATTTGAACCATAACTTACATACATATCATGCATTCACTTGCATCTGAAAAGGACGCAGAGGATATTAGGCCCAAAACAACAAACACAACAGGGGATCCAATATTTGAGTAGTGACAGGAACAAAAATGATGCAACAATAACTAATCAGCCAACTAGAGAATTTGATACAAGAACTAGTAAGAAATAGCTGATTATAACCTTAAGCTCCAGTATTCGCTGAAATTCCATGGGTGTACCCTCAGGTAGCAATGCACGGTAAGTATCTGCTACAGAATCAACTGGAGAAAGTATAACCTACACATTGACATTAATTCACACAAACTTCCATCAGAAAAGGACCTAATGCATGTTTGGTTTTGATTAATTTCTAGGGAAAAATCACATTTTTTAAAAAATACTCCTTCAGTAAGATTCCGATTACAAGCTGTTTTGAAAGAAAAATAGGTTAATACAAAAACACATTAAATTGTTTTTACATACTAAATTTTTTTTACTACTTAATGGACAACAAACCTTCAAGAGGGCCTCGGCTTTACTCATCTCACGGCTTACAAACTTGGAATAACTAGCAGCCCCTGATGTCTGTCGCATAGAATAAGCAATCAGTTACAGTAATGAGATAAACTAGTGACAAGCACATGACAAATTGACAGTTAGATATGCAAATAAAAGTATGTCGTTTTCACTATTTATTTGACAAGGACAAGTTCCCAAGGATTCGAGATTGCTGGAAGGTGATCTTTACTTTATGCAGCGGATGGGTATTTGAACTGGGTCGGCCCTTAATATAGTTCTTATGCAAGATAAAATAACTGGTTGGTCCAGATCATCAGTCCATTGTTGTCTCCTAATCAGTTATACTTAATTTAACATATCAGGCAACCAATTCTTTTCTCACTATTCTAGCTCCTCCTGTTTTCATGAACTGCAATGCAAATTAAAGTATAAATCATTTTACTGATTGATATCTGTGGATCAATACCACCTGGAAAGTAGATTCTTTTAGTATGGGTAGAATATAATATAACTAGGGATGTATAACCTACAAAAGCTGGAAACTTGTCTTTTCATTTCTGATTTAGCTTAGTTTGATTGTAAAATGTCAATTTCTAGTCTAGGTAAGTATGTGACTGTGTTTTTTTCTTTAAAACTTTATTGTCAATAAATATTGTCCATCTCAAAACAAGAGCTGGATAATATTTGAATGCCTCTGGTAAAAGAAGCATTTACACACAGCCCTGAAAAATAACCCCAAAAAGCTTGAAATGGAGAGGTCAGATTCACTAAATACAAACCAAAAGAAAGAGAAGAGGAGAGAGAGAGAGAGAGAGGGGGGGGGGGGGGGGAGAGAACAAAACAGTACAAGTCTGCGATGGTGATAATTCTTGCATTAAGAAAAATAGCATTACCAAGTTGAATTCAAGTTAAGCAGCAGTAACTATGACTACAAAATAATATTTCCATGAGCTAAATCACCTGTCTACCAAGGGAAGGAATTTCAAGAAGGATTGTCTTAACAGCTTGGGTATCCAATAGCATCTGCAGAAATCACTTCACTGACTTATAACATTATAAATAGGGTTTCAAGAGTTTCTCAGAACAGAGATTATTATAAAAACAATATAAAATAAGAAAAAAGTTTCAATGATATAATAGTACAGTTTAACTAAAAAACAAAGCAAGTCGGTGTCAAAATCCAAAGTAGGGAAAGCAGAACAAGGTAAAAAACATAGTAAAGTGAAATACTAGATACACAATGTCGAATTAGTTTCTACACATCTTCAATAACTAATATTTTTTTTATTGACTAGAAGCATAGGACACTCGTCACTATGTCAAATATTCCATTGCACATGCACCTTTTCTATCCTAAAACAATGGCAGCAGGGAACATTATGGGCTCTAAAGTCTCAACCCATCAAGCATAGGCAAGAGAGAATGCCTTTATTTATTAAACTACCATTCAAGAGGAAGGGCAAAGAAAGTTCAATTTCAAAATTCAACATTCAAGAGAGAAGCCCAAGAGATATCCCTCAAGTAATAAACATCTTCTAAGTCGGACACTTGATAGTGATGTCATTAAAAATGTGGCCAGCCTTGCTTCATTCTTTTTCTTTTTCTTTTTCTTTTTCTTTTTTACAAGTTCTTTTTGTATTTTGTATTTTGGGTTAATAGAGAATATCTTAAACTCCTCCTCCTTCATGCACTTTCACTCTTTCCCCTCTAATAAAATTTCTTTATCCATCAAAAACAAAAACCAACTTGCAGGTATAAAGCCATCAAAGCTAACTTTGATGTAACTAAAAGGAACTAAAAAATAAACAATAAAGCAGTCAGTACCTGTTGAGCTCCAGTTTCTGATATTTGCTTGCATTTGAAAATGTTAGAATAAAAGCGTGGACCAAGCGATGATGCAAGCTGCAGATAATAAATGGAAAAATAGGTTTAAAGAAGACAACTAACTACACACCGTGCAAATCATTAAGGATGAGTAAATTGATGAACTGCCACGAGATGTTATCAAGAATAAACTTCAGCAAATATTCATAAACAAATATGATGGAAAAATCCAGCATACGTGAAAATCGACTAGACTTGAGTCAGAATCCTGAAACTCACCAAAGCTCTAATAGTAATAGATAAACATCCACAGACACTCCCAGAATAAGCAAAACTTTTCATGCCACAGAAATCATTGAAGAAGAATATGAACTAATACAATGACATATCCATATGAAAAAGTTATTTAAAACAAAAATAAAAAAATAAAAAATTCTGTGTATTTTTTATTAACCATAGAACTGTAACAATTATTCTAGAAAAGAAAATGTCCTTAATGCCAAGGTTGATGTCAAAAACCATACTTCACATATTTAATCCACTTCATAGTCAATCACCTTGTCCAGAAAGAACTGAAAGTAGACAGGTGATAGAAGACTTCCAAGTGCAGGAATGCTAGTGGTAAGAATCAAATTTATGGCATTAACATAACTGCAAGAAAAACAGTACAATTAAACTAAGGAGCTTTGTCAGGAATAAGAATCACTAGTTGAATTTTGTTAAGGAATTCAGCTTACTCTGACTGATCACCAACACTTTCAAGAGTACCCCATGGGACACGTGTCATTGCAGCCATTTCAATGTCGAATTTGGTTTCCAAGCCATGCACTAAGGTTACTAATGATTTCGTTATAACAGCTGAAAATTCATCCTGCACAATTGCTTAGCTCTGTTGGAATGAGAGCTTTAGAAAAAAGCAGCATTTATGAAGAAGAAATCATTACCTGTACTTCGGACATGTCAACCCCATCTGCAAATTGAGGATCAATTATTTTAGAAACGCTTTCAGCCAGTTCACCAGCCTGTCAAGTACAAAGCTAAGTTAATCTGGCATTTGCTCATTATAAACTGGATCATGAATGTTAAAGAAAATAACTAACCGTTTTGTGGCAATATTCGGCCGAATTGACAATGTAACAAATCACTCTTTCATCCCTATCAGATGTCTGTTCAACATTTCCAAAGATTAAAAACAAAAAAAGAAAAGAAAGCTATTTGATAACATGGATATGTAACTTCTCAAACGTCATGAAAAAGCAATTCCTTTCAAGATACCTTTATCTGTCCATCCATCCCTGTGGCTGCAGCAACAATTCCTGTGCCCCCCTTTGGGAGTCTTACGAAGAGCTTTGTAGCATATGCTTTAAGAATTCTTTGGAAAACCTAAGATTGAAAGGGAAAAAATTCATAAACGGTATGAAGCTAGAACAATAACATCCCAGTATGGGTTGCAATTAAAAACCAATTCCCTTTCCAACATAAAGTTATAGTATTCTTTTTCATGCCTTAAAACACTGTCAGAGAGACATTAATTTTGCAGATCACATGGCCTTAGTTTTTAACTCTTCTGCCATGTTCAAATTCACTTAATATACACTACATAAGCTACATCAGGCATCTCTAACAAAATGAAGTAGAACAATTACTTTGATGTCATCTCTAAATTATAACAAACAGTTTTGCATAAAGAACAAGCAGTTTACCCAAGAATTCTCTTTTCTTTTCTCTCTATTTATTTATTTGTAAATTAGGGAAAATTTTATTAAAAGGAGGAGATAAAAAATGCATCGGAAAAAAATAACATATTATCCCACACAAATAAACAAAAGCAAATATCAGCAAAAAAAACCAAGCTCATCAGTACAATTGCACTCTTTATCTGTCGAAATACCCCAAGCAGATTCTTGACTAACATTAACAACAGTAAAAGCAAATAATAATCAAAATGAAATGCCAGAAACAGCACTACTTTGTTAAGCTTGAGTAAAAGAAGATGCATTAGAATAATAAGAACCCTGTAATGACTAATGATATTACAAGACTGACTGCAACAATGCCCACTGTGTGCTTCATAATGAACAAGTCAGAAATATTAATTTAATCAAGGAAACAGAAGCAAATTTATAACTTTAACCTAAGTGGAATATTTTTTTTCTAATAGTGTCCTTACTTCTACAAGTCCCATGAATTCGTTAGACGGAATCCTACAACTTTATTTGAGGAAGGATTTTTTCTTTTTATTATTAAAGAAGTTCAATTGATAAAAGTACAGTTGACATAGAGAATAGGAGGAAATAATAGTTTGATTCCTAGGGACATTAAGAGCAATCATCCAAAGATCGGACACATAATTCAAAATATCCACTAAAAAGGTGAAAAAGAAAAAAGGGAAAATGAAATTAGAAAGCTTATATGCATTATCACTTTTTATACAAAATAGAATATTAAACTATATAATTCAGGAGTTTACCTTGAACAAATTATACAGTGTCTGGTTCTTTGTTAAAGCACTGCATCTCTTCAAGCTTCTCTTGATTATAAGAAACAACTATGTAGCATGAACAAAGACAACCAAGTAAACACAAAGCATAGAAAAAAATTGTTTGCAAGAAGAGGGGGAAAAGATCTAAACCTATCACCAGCCAGTTATCTTTATACATGATGTACCAGACAAAGGAAACATATAC